>VXBH01007074.1:108305-155164 GCA_013400035.1 Rynchops niger | reverse complement strand
TTTTTTGTTTTTTTTCCCCCCCCTGTTGTTATCTTTCTCAGTTTTATACCTTTGCACACATCTCCATCTACCTTCTGCATATTTTTCAGGCATTCTGATATTCTGGCATCAACCATCCTCTGTTGTTTTACTTAGCAAAGGGAATCTAGATAGCTTCAATTCCAGCCTAAAAGGTGTTGTAAAAGGAAATGCTAGATCTAAATCATGCATCTTCCATCTGCTTTACTACAAAAATACCTTTTTTAAGGGACATTTTAGAAACTACTTCCAATTATCATTTGGAATAAAGGCAGGGTTTGGTGTCTGGGCTTCTCTCTATTTTAAAGCAATTAGTATTTACATTGTTTGCTTTTAGTACTTAGCTAGTATCTACTGCATTTAATAATCACCTAACATTACTGCAATCAGGGCCTATTTCTCCAGGAAAAAAACAACCCTGTTCTTTACCCACCGCTAGTTCATTGAACCTCAGCTTTATGACTTAAGGCTGACTCACTGTTAGCTTTCACAGATTAATCAGACATAGTTACATTGTGTCTAAGCCCTGTAAGATTTTTGACCACCTGACTGTGAATAGAAAAAAAAAAAAATAATCTGGGTATAGTTTCAGCCTGACCCAACATCAAAATGTGAAAAAATCCTATAGTACATTGATGTTATATTGATTTTAGATGCTGCTCACGTCCTTTCAAGAAACCATCCTGTAGGAATGACGCTGAATGAATACTACCTCTGTAATAAGTAGGTTCTATAGGGTGTATAACACAATGGTTTGGTTGCGATACAGGCAGCGGTAAATTTTGTAGCTCCCAGTTTGCTACTGAGGAAGGGTGAGTGAAACATGGCCAAGGATGGGCTGAGTCACCAAAGAGCAGAGTGAGAGAGGTTTGAAGAGATGCAGCTCCCAACCCAAAAATGTGTGGGTGAGCCTGACTGGAGAGTGAATGCATCTGCCCCTGAGGACACCCATAGCCTGGCCATCCCGAAACTCCCACCAGAGAGCCAGCACCACGGGAGCCACTGAAGGACAAAGGCCAGAGGCTACCAGGGGATTTGTCTGGTTGCATGTGCTAAGCCAAAGCTGCCAAGCATCATCAGATTCAGCAGCCTCAGCCTCTGAGGAACTTTTGTAATGACCAGATAAGTACCCAGGTCTGGAATAAGGGTGATTTTGCACGTGTGTGTGTGTGTGTGTCTGAGTGAGTGTATTTCCTTGAATTCTGCTTTCTTTGATTCCTACTTCAATCAGCTGTTCTCAATAAAACTAAATTTACTGTGGCTTGTATTAGACTACTTATTTTGGGTGACAGATGTACCTAGCAGAGAAGAAGAATTCTCACATGGGAATAGCTTCAATCTTCCAATATGCAATAATTTCTAGCACTCAGTATGGTGACACTGAGAAATATATTCATATATTTGTGCGTATATATTTTTATTTATTTAGCTGTACATATACAAATCTTATGTGAACATAAAGGCATGATCATGCATCTAAAATCTATACATGAACAGAACAAGCCAGGTTTTGAACATTTTCAAATAGTCTTCCTGTGGTAAAATTTAGGACAAATTTTAATGTGCTGAAATATAGCATGTGTACACTGCACTCTTTTTATAGAGAAAATGTGTCTTTTTAAAAGTAGAATGTCAAAATCTTGCCTTAAGTACATCAGGGGTCATTTTTTTCCCCCTTTTTTTTTTTTTTTTTTTTCCTACTTTTTTTTTTTTTTTCTTATTTTTTTTTTTTTTTTTTTTCATTTTCTTCTAGGATTTGAAAAAGAGAAAACCCACCACAAGTAATTCTGTTTCCTGATTATGCAGTGGCTATGCTTCCTGGTATTTCACTCTTTGCATCCATTTGCTTTTTTTATTTTCACAGTTCTTTGTGATTCACTGTGCTTTCTATAGCACAACTGACAGCAGACTAGTAAAAACTACTGCCTGGCCTGCTAACTAGTGTGCAACTTTTGTTTAGGTTGGGATTTGCTGTCAGTTTGGTCTGTTCATTTATCCTTGAAACATGCTTCTCTTACACAATCCCTTCTTCTCAGTTGACACAATTTCTTTGGAGCTCAGTTATCAAGTGACGGGCAGATGCCTTTTTCTTTTTTTTTATGAACTGGTGATGCTCCCCTTTCCCTCTGGACAGTGAGTTGATGTCTCTTGTTCAGAACCATGATGACAAAGACTGCGGCAGAATATGTTGGGCAGACAATAAGCGCTCAGATGCTTAACGCTGCTCTTCTATCTGCATCATGAGCCACTAAAGAAAGGGAGGACAAACCACTACAAGCCAGAGAAATGGGAATAATGCGGGATTCCTTTTTTTTTCCTGCTGAAAAATTAATTTCTCTGTAATATTAGGAAGCTTGGATACAATGTCATGAGCCTACTTCCACAAAAAAAACCCAGGAGAAATTACAAGTATAAGAGGAATGAAAATTATTTTTTAATAAGTATGTTACACCCTATAAAATGAAAGCTGGGAGAGAGGTAATCAATTTGATATCACACTGCATAGTGAACATGACAAAACCATCAGTCATGAGAAAAGAGGCAGCTGCATGTAGATCTGCAGATTTCTTTTCATACCTGCAATTGTTCTCTCAAAAAAAATATTGAAATTTTATAGTTAAATCCGAAGCAGAATGAAATCAGCAACAGAGTTCCCATTTACTTCAATGTGAAATCATGTCTGTAGATTATATTTTTTTTGCATTTTTTTCTGAAGGCTAGATAATATAGTTAACCACAACTAACAAAAACTTGAAGTTACCATTTATGGTATGTGTTGTAAAGAGATGCAGAAATCATGACTAAAAAGCATCTGTGAAGATATAGCCTGTGCACAAGTTTGTAGAAATCACTCAAGAAAAGGCTTAATTGAATGTCAACCATGTTTCCACGCACTGTGATTCAGACTTTCGGCTGTGCTTGAAGAGTTTCAGTCCATTTTGAAGCAGCTGGTACACTCACAGCTGGTTTTTGAAGCAGCTGCTAAAGATGAATCATGAAATGAATGTTGATAACTGCCTCAGAAAGCTCCAGTTCTTCCCACAGCTTCATTTCTCCCAGGAGCTACATAGACATCCTTAGATTGAGGGTGGCTCCTCATTTTCATTGTGTTCATGGGCCTACTGCCCTACTACTGCACCCTGCTTCTCAGGTGGGTCATTGCTAGTCTAGAAAAACAATTGTCATCCACAACTGCTCCAGGCAGAATGATCTCAGGAAACTTCCTGATGATTAAAGTGTTGTTGCCTTGTGTTTTCTATTATTTCCCCCCCCCAGGAAAAAAAAAAAAAATCATAAAGCTTAAAACCCCCTTCAGTTCAGGTTCATAATATTCAGGAACCCTTGCATACAGATTTTTTTTTTTTTTTTAATTTATGTGAGAAAAATATGTGCAAGTGTATATATTTGCAAAGAAAATAATCCCCAAAACATGTTGCGGAAGACTGAATATCTTTGTCTAGATTTTTTTTCTTATTTTATTTAATGCCATTGTCAGACCTGTTTTATTGATGATCTTTCACATCAACAAAGCTTTATGGTTAAATAAGAACAGCAGTATAAATTATTATAAGATTGCACAAGAGAAGTTTGAATGGTGGACTCTGAACTTGTCAGATATTGTCAAGCTCTGAGAGTAAATATCTGTTTGACAGGTTATCCATCAAATTGGATATATATAGAGAAATATTGCATGGAGGCTCTTCTAGGTACCACAACACATTTTTTTTTTGATCCATAAAATGGTGCAAAATAAAAAAGAAATTACAGAGTAATTTTGTAGTAAATAGTATCCTTTTTACTTTCAATAGGCTTTTATAAAATAATCAACTTATTATGTATATGAAAAAAGTCTTTCTTTGGAATTTTTTAATTCTGTGAAACTGCATGGGAAAATACATTGGACATGAAAGGTAACAGGGACTGGACAGCCAAATTTGAAAATTTCTGAAAAAAACTGAGATAGAGAACTGTAAATGAATGAGAAGACAATAATCAACATCTAAAAGTCAGGTAACCATTTTTTTTCCTGAGGCATACATTCATACAAAAAAGAATCATAAAAAAAGAATAAATTTACATTTTTCTTATTTTCTCTCACTTTGCTGAGAGAATTTTGGGGACAGTTTACCAGGACTCAATACATATAAGACTGTTATTAGATTAGCTAATGATAAAGAGCGATTTATGAAAATATATATCAGGGCATCAGATAACATCTAAAAATATTAGCCAGTACTTCATCGTGATTAGTTCCATCTGTAATGATCGATGCTGGGGATTTTTGTGCCTTGCTCTGGGGACCAGTCACTGACTAGAGTCAAAGGCAAGATTTTGGATCTCCTGGGGTCTGACTGGCATGTGCCAAAATGGCAATTTATGGGCTCTGAACACCAATGAGTTGGGAAGACCATGACTACGATGTGTAGAATATATATGTCTAGAATATAGGTACTTAAAGTACAATCCAGTGTGCAGAACTGATATGCACAGCAGCTGGGTAGAGTGTTCTCATTTGATCCTGCTACCAGCTAAAAGGAATGGCTCATTCAAGTGTAATTGAGAAATGCATTTAGAAAAGAATTGAGAGCAGAGGAATACATGAAGCCCAGCTACATACTGAACAGGTTTAGAAGGTTCCCATAAAATATTAACTCTTGCATCCAACAGTTCAGCCTCACATGATATGTAATCAGCACACTGCTCTCTCTTGCAAGAAGCTAATCCACTCACCTATCTAGACTGTGCTTAACAAATTCTCTTCAGTAGCCTGCTGTTAGCTCTGCTCTTTTTTCACTGCAGCTTTTCACATCCTTGCAAAACCAAACTTCTAAAATAGCTTCTTCCAGTAGGAAAAGTCTTTTTGTGGGTCCTACTATCACAAATATAATGAAGTAATTTTCACTCCATTCTCTAAAGATCTGTCTCTTGGCCAAATACTTTCTAACTAGCTTTCACTTTCTGGGTCATACTTGAAAAAATATTTAACATATACTTACGTGCTAAAATGAGTAAACCATTCCGCATAAAGGAAGTGGCCATATTGACAGAACTGAAGAGGCTGCAGTAGGTAACTACACATTCTTTTGAGTAGTGTTAGTGTAGGAGTCTCTTTGTATTTACAACTTTAGTCAATTCACAAAGCTTAGTTAAAGGCTGGTGAACCCCAATTAAAAACAGAAAATAAAACCTCTGGGGCAGATTTTTCAACCACAGCTTTTACTCGGAGGATGGCAATTCCCAAAGGGTGACCTTAATCACCTGACAGTGATGTACTGTATCATGTTCAGTTGTTTACTTATCTGTTTCTGAAACTGATGGATCAGATACAGGAGCTTGTTTATCATGTTCAACTCCTTGTCTGTTTGATTCAGTAAAAGCTTTATCAGATTTAACATGCTATGTATTTATCAGGTGATATGTGTGTTTAATGTGCAATGCAATAGATAACGATAGTGCTGTGAGGGTAAGGAATCTGTCAGTGTTTCCATTACAAACCCCATTTGCCAGGGTTTATCACTGAGCCACAGCTCACAGGTTGTCAGCTCAAACACACTTTAAAAAATAAAATCATATTTATATTGGTTTGGCTATTTTGTAGTGAGAGAGCTGGTCTTAGGCATGCCTATTGTTTTAGAGTCTTCGCACTTAATACAGAAAAAAATGACTTCCAAAAGCAAGCAGAAGTGCTTTATTCCACAGTTTTATGCACAGAACTCACATTATCATTAATGGGTGTTGCAGCTCTTTCTCATTTGATAGATCTACATCTCTATGTCTTCACTAATGGGCAACACAGCTCTTTTAGCTTAAACATAAATAAACAAAATGCTTTTGAGATATTTCATGCTTCTAGAGTAATCTGAGGCTCAAATAATAAAAAATATGCTGTATTTAAATTAGGTGAATAGGTTATTTCCAGCAAAATTTCTCCTAATGTAATGACAGGGTCTTTCTGCTTGGAGAAGGGCTGTCTGGAAATTCTTACAGTGAGAGAGAAGTGCCTGTGTCTGCAAGCCTGCATTTCTGCATGGCGTGTGACTGCTTGTGGCTGCTTTCCTCAGCTTCCTCAAGAAGTTACTGTTCCCACGTATTTGAACCCTGCTTTAGTAGGAACATTGATTTCTGCAGAAGCTGTTCTCTAGAGGAACCTCTAGCTAGGAGGTGTCAAAGGAGACAAAAGCATGCTGTGTGAGTCCATGTGAGAGCAATCAATATACCCAGACTCATGCAGAAGCAGGCAACATCCTGGAGTCACACCAGTATACGACTCGATAAGCTGCATTGATGAGGGCAAAATTTTATCCGTAAGTCAACTATATTTTTTATACATATATATTTTTATAAAGGGATTCAAATGGATATACTAGTGTCCTGATTTTGAGGACAATACGCATTGAAGGGATCCAAAGAACATATATAGATGTGTGAAATGTTACCAACTGCAAGAAAACAGTTCAGAATGTTCATAAAAACATTTCAGTGGGCAGTCAGAATAGGTAAAACATATCATCAGCAGAATAAATGGGTTAGTTGGTCACCATTGCTACGGCAGAATGTCATCCCCATCAGCAGAATGTGAGCACTGGCACCAATGAGTGCATTTCTTGCCCTGTGAAAAAGAGACCATGACAGGTTTAATATACAATATTCCCAAACCTTACTGCATGAAATGTCAGCCTGAGCATAACAATACCGTTCACAGAATGGAAAGAAGAGCGGAGTTGCAACCTAAATTCTACTTTTGAATTGCAGAGTGGTTTTTAGATAAGTAAATAGATAAAAACATTAGTTCAGGGACCTGGCTTTCAAGCTTGGAAAAGAGATCTGGCATTGTAGACCGGGACTTCCCATAATTCAGGAGTGTCTAGAGTGTGGACTCCTTGCACCAGCTAGACCTTTTGTATTTTACTTTATATCAGTTTCCCAGATGTGAAAGTCAAGTTGGCATCAATATTGCATCTATGAGAGGTAGCAATGAGGTTTTGAAGCTTGTCGAGGATAATCCTGTACCCTTTGCAGTTCAGGCTTGCATCACCATAATCACAAATCTGTGTGCATTAAGTTGGAAAGAGTTGACTGACTTAGGTACAGCTGTGGTTTCTACTACCTGCATATTGCCACAGTCCCATGCTAACCCTGAATTTTATGCTTACAAGAATATTGTGAGGAGGTAATTGTTGGGGTTTTGTTTGTTTTTTTCCCATTGCAAAAAAGGACATCTGTAAGTTCAAACATGACAACATGCTGTCTTCGCTGTGAGAAACAAGTGAGAACAGATCCTCGTCAAAATGCCTCTTTCATAGACTAAGTTAAAAAATGTACGTCTTAACCTGCTTACTGACCTCTACAGTGTCTACATTTGTAAAATGAGTTGTGCTCCTAAAACTGCTTATTTTTCCATCAAATATGAAGGGATGCTTTCCTTTCAACTTCAGTGAGACCAGGATTTAAGCCTAAGAGACTTGTCCTTATTCAGAAAGTGTTATCTAGTGCAAGTCTTGTTCTAACGTCTTTATCACAAAACCATCCTTGCAACATTTTTCTGTTTGGTTCTCCTTTGCCCTGTGTCATGTGACAGTTTATGTCTCTGTAAGTCTTCCCCTTATTAGCATGGCATGAATTACTGTACAAAGTTCACAGCAGTGGAGAACCGGGCCATTTAAGGGAAAACTATTGCTGCATTTTAATGTGCTTTCACTAAATGGAGGACTTTGCCACAACTTCAATGCTCTGATGAAAGTTCTTTTTTACAGTTAATGTCCGTGCCATTTTGTACAATGCTATAAATATTTATTGTGAGCAAAACATCTCTTCAGCATTCTCAGCAAGTATTCACAAACAGCATCCATATGGTATTTTCAATATTTTATGTTAATATTTGAGTTAGTGTTATAATGTCAGCAGGAGCTCTGAGGCTGGCATGATGGAAATCGAAAACTGCTATCAACATTAACACTGCATTCCTGCTGTCTCTTCAATAGCTCATGACAAATGTCAATGCTAATCTTACCCTGCTGATGTGAAAAATGCCCCCAAAACAAACTGTAATACAGACACCATTTGAAAACAAAAACAAAATGGTAAAAATCCTGAGTATTTAAATTGTAAGCAGAAGTAGATACTCATGAATAATGCCATTTCAAAGGAAGGTAGAGCACCTTATGTCTGCATAGTCATTGATGTCAGGAAAGAAAATAACAAAAAAAAATTTGTTTCTGCTGCTGCTTTAATCAGTTATTAGTTGGAACATTGTGGAAATATTTTTCATGAAACGCAGAATGTGATGGGAATGGAAACTAGAGTTCTTGTTCTGGAAAAAAAAAATATTATTGTGAAAAGTTAACTCAGTGCAAAAACATTGCATTCTTTGTGATAGGAAATGTATTCTTTCAAAAAGGTATACAAGGGGGATTTTTTTAGCTATCTTCACAGTAATCCAGTTACCAAATGGAAAACACAGTGCTTTGATGAATTCAGTCTTCCTTGCTGAAAAATTTAAACTTATGCTCTCCTAAAGCTGCCTGCACCTTTTCAGATATAAATAAACCAGGCTAGATTCAATTCTCCGTCATTATACTCTGTGCTTGACTGAGAGTGGGTATGGCAGAGCAAAACCAAACAGAATGCAAAGACTACAGAATAGCTTAAAAGCAACTTTATGTCACTTTTCAGAGTGGCAGTACTATAGTATTTTGGATGGTTGTCCCATCTTCAAGTTAGACTACTGAATGGTGAAAATTGAATCTCACAGCAGAAGGTAGCTCCTGTAGGTAATACATATGCCCACATGAAGTTTGAATGATAAGTGATCCCAACCAATCTCTGGAGTACAGAGTTGTCAAGACTGCCTTGGTGCTAAGCATGTCCAAAGACCTCATCTGTCCTGGCACTGCAGCTTCTTCATGAGATTGTTTTGGACTCTGAAGTTCATATTTGTAATAAATCCGACTGTGTCTGTGTTGGAAAACATTAGAACCAGACAGGACTTAAAAAGTTTACTTCTCTGGTGCTGACGTGATCCACTTGAAATAATAATTCCTGGTCCCATGACATATGGTGCAAATGAGTTTGTCCCTCACTCGTGAGGGCTAGCTCCTTTTGGAGCTGGCTGGACACATTTGCACAGCATAATTTGAATGTGGTGGGTCCTATGATACAGTTCATGATTTTTTTATGTGTAATAGTTATCTTCAAGTATCTGCAATTGTAAGAAGTCTATGTTGCAGTTCACTGGAGTAGTATACAGTATTTGTTGCATATCATGTTATGTGGCGTAAAGATCTATGTCAGAAGAAGGATATTAATGAACTGCAGAGAACAGTGTGGGCTAAGCACGGTGTGATTTTATCCATATTGTTTAGCATAACGAGTGTCTGGAATGACCTATATCATCAGGGCCACATCTAGATTTTGCCTTAGAGGAGCAAATCTGGGAGAGAAATATCTTACATACAGTGTCGTCAAATAGCTAATTTGACCATGTAAACAAAACAACACACAAACCCAACATGATTCATATCTTTGTTTAGGTTCCCTGGACAAGATGCCAGTAATTAATCCAAAAATTTACAGAATGGAAAATCTGATATATGTATGGGCATGTGTTCCTCTGTTGACACACTGGCAAGTTCAGCTGAAGGAGAAAATGAGTATCAGCCTTGTATTGGTGTCCTGGTTTGGGGTAAAACAGAAACAATTTCCTTTTCAGTAATTTTACTTTTCAGTTAAGTCTCTTCTAACTGACTGAAATTAACGGCATATTTTTCAGACATTCTATCAGATAATGTCTGATGTTTATAGTGAATACCAAGGAATGGCATGGAGAGAGCCCCTTGCTTATACTTGTTGCTATAACAGCCAAGGTCAGATAACTTTGTTATGTGCCATGTTGGATGGTCGGAAGCTGAAGACCGTAGAGGGGTCACACCTGTGGGGAGGAGTGGACAGAACAGGTGACTCAAAACTGACCAACAGGGTATTCGGTCCCATCTGCCCCATACTCAGTATAAAAACTGAAAGATCAAAGGGTCATCCCTCTTTCTTCAATGGCCGACATTTGAGGAGGACTCTGTCTGTTCATCTGCCTTTGATCCCAATCTGTGTGTTCCTGAATCCAGATACAGAATATAGTTCCCAGCCATTGCTGAGTCCAGTCTGGGACTTTCCCAGTGCTTGCCAATGATGTGGTCGTCATCTTGGGAGATCCATACTGGTTTTGTATATACTGTATATATTTCATTATTTTCTCATTAATATTATTATATGTTCTTTTTATTATTAATATTTAATTAAAGTAGTTTATTTTTAGTTTTCATCCATAAGTCTCCATCTCTCTTATTCTCTCTTCCTTCTCTTCTAGGAAGGGAGATAGTGGTTAGAGAGACCATCTGCTGTTTGTTTAGTGGCCAGCCCACCCTAAACCACAACTGGATAAAGAGGAGAACAAGAAACCAGTTGCTTCTTGATAATTTCTTTCCAGGGTTATGCCAAGGTTATCTCATTCCTCTTTGGAATGAGTACACTGACTCTTATAATCTGAACTCTGGGAAAAGTAGTTCCACCTCTACACATTTTAGAGAAATCACTTTCCAATTATGATGGTAACAACTTTGCTGTTTCTAGTGAAAGGCCACAGGCTTTCCACTTGACTCTCTAGGTATGATATGTTCCCTTTTTCTCATAACAAGATTTTGAGTGTAACAGAGCTTAGGAAAAAAGAACTGAACAAGGGCTCTGAATGACTTTTTCCCTTCTGTGAGATACCCATCTTTTAAAATAGCCAGATTAGTCTCAGTGAACCATGTACAAAAAACACAAAGAAAAAAAAATCAGTATAGCTATCTTTTGAGTAGGTCTTCAGAGTTAGCCAGCACTCTTTTTTAGCAATTACTCCTAGTTGCTGTCTTGTTCACAAGAGGTAGTTGTGACTCAAGTGCTACCTGACATGTTTAGGACTGGATTAGAGCCCATCTGGTGTTTCAGTCATCTGAAACCCACATTGCAATTAACCCCTACTACCCAGACTATAGTGAGGTCCTACACTGAATTACTCAAGTGCAGATAGTCCTGCCATGCTTTCTAGTACTATATCAAGACGAGGAAGACAGATACATTCTCTTACAATGAATGGAAAAAAAATCATGGAAGAATGGAGCTTGTTCAGTTTAAAAAATCCCAAGGACTTTCAACTGGTATAAGCTGAACAACAAAGATCAGGTACATGACTATGCCTCAGTGAAACAGCACCTATGGGAGAGGCCACATCCAGAGTACATCTAGATCCTGATGATTTTCTAACCCCATCATTTTCTTGTTGACTATTTGGAGGCAATTTGCATGACTGTGCCTGGCATTTGACCAATACAGTGGGCACAGTAATGCTACATGTTCTGGCCGTGCCTGAATACATTCTTACAGGCCCATAAAGTAGAAAATTGTTTGGAGTCATCTTGAGTAAAGCCTGGATCTACTTTTGATAAATATTTATATCTATATCTAGGCACCAAGAGGGTTTTGCTGTGTGCTGGATGGCATTTGGACAAGGCTTTCTGAGTGACCATAGTTTTTGCATTTTGTAGTAAATGCACATTTGGGGGCATTACGGCCTACTTACATCCCTTTAAAATAAATATGCCTCCCTTGTCTAATGATCTGGGCATGAAGGTACTTTTCACTAAGTTAGACTTACCTGCAATGAATTGTTTTATCCATGTAAAACTATTCACTTTATTTCTTTATTCCCCAGCTATCTGCTTGGTGAAGGAAGAAGAGAACTTCTTCCTAAACACAATGATTAAACCTTTATATTTTAATTCTGAGGTAGGCATTCCAATTTGTAATGTCTGCAGGAACTCACTGTCAGCCATGGTGCTCTCTAAGGATCTGCAAGCACAGTGGAGAAGGCTGACTCTCAAATTATTGCATACACTTGTGGTAATATGGAAACTTTTGTCTTACTGTCTGTGTCTGGGACAAACAGAGGTTATTAGATCATAGATTCTACAAAGTTTTGAGCTCAGCAGAGGCTGGACAGTTTTGCTTCTCCAAGAAAGATCGATCTTACTGAGCTTGCAATTTTGCTGACCTTTGGCTGAGCTCAAAGCTTCCTTAGAGCTGCTGCAATGCACTGGCACTAAAGGACCCATACTCAGAAGCCATATAATACAGATGAGTTGTCTGCAAATTTGTGAGTCGGTTAGGCCCCAGCATCCTCCCTTAAATTGTTGGTTTCCCCTAACTATTGGCTTCTGGCTGTCATCACAGTATTCCTCTCAAAGGCTTGAATTCCCTTGAATTCAGTCTGTAGAGCATGCTCTATCTCTTTTAAAAGAAAACTGGTACCTCTATTAGCTTCTAATTCCATTAGGATCCCCATGCCTACTGTGCTTGGAACCACACCCCGCATTTCCTTTCCCTTTTGAGTCCTGTGCATATGGGTAAGTATCACGTCTCTCTAGTGCCTTATTGGAGTGGTTGAGTTACACTCTTTCATTTTGGTGTCATGATATAACATTGCAACTAGAAAGTACATGAAAACACGATGAAATGATGCAGAGTAGTGTCTCTGACAATTGCTAAGCACTGATATTATATTTTTGTATTTTTGGGAGACAGGAGATTAATTTGTGTGCTACAGTTTCCCCTCAATAAATTATTTTGTACCCTTATCTCTTCTTGTCAAGAAGCCAGTCTGTACTTGGAGACACAGCAATATATATTTCATTTACTCTGTTTGACATGATTTGTAGTATGAATAATGCTGAACTTCACAAAAGTGAGGATGTAAGAGCTATTTGTTCATGAGGATCAGCACGTAGAAAAAAAATCATGAATTATTTGTTGGCAACAACATTTGCTTGAGATATCTCCATTCAACGTGCATATTTTTCCTGCAAGCTAAAAATTAAAAGGAAAGTCCTTCCTGACATTTTGCAGTTAAGAGTCACAGTTGCTTAGCTCCATTTAAACAAAAATATCATATGATATGAGCTTGAACTCATATAATGTATCAAACAGGAGCTAATCCATTAGCGATAATGGATAGTGTATCCTGGAAACTAGATGTTTATCATCTCTTTTATAAACAGTGATGAATTAAGCCTAATACCACCTCTGAGGTAGATAAGTATTACTAGCCCCTTTTTCTGGCTGGAGACTGAAAAGCTTGGAGAGGTGATTTGCCCAAGGCCACACTTGAAATAGCACTACAATCCAGCACTATTAACACCAAGAGCATTTTAACTGCTACTTATTGCAAAAGCAGTATAAAAGAATGAGTTTAGTTCTTGCAGTTATGAAAAGTAGCTGAATTTTATTTCTACTATGTAAACTAACAGGGAACAGGTATGTTGCATTTTGTTTTCTTGAAATATAATTGTAATAGTAATAAATAGGAAAGTAGTGGTTATATATAGTCACGAAGAAAATTTTAGATAAAATCTACCCCATTTAAGAATGGATTCACATAAAATTCACACCAGAATTGACACTACAATCAATTGCAGAGATTAACATTAGCTTGACCTGATCCAGAATTAAATAGTTTGAGTGTTTTTTGAGCGAGCACAAATAAAGTAACATTTTAATATAGGAATATTGATGTAGTTTAATTGAACATGTTGAAATTATCTGATTATTTTAATTCTTTTTCTTTTTTTTTTTTGGGGGGGGGGGGGGAGCAGCATATGTAAAGGAACAAGAAACTAACAGAATTCCCTAGTAATTTAGGTTAGATTTAGGTAAATTTAGGTTAGATATTAGGAGGAATTACTTTACTGCAAGAGTGGTCAGGCACTGGAACAGCCTGCCCAGGGAGGTGGTTGAGTCACCATCCCTAGAGGTGTTTAAGAAACGTCTAGATGTGGCACTTCAGGGCATGTTCTAGTAGCAGAGATTGTAGGTTGGTTGGACTCAATGATCTTAAAGGTCCTTTCCAACCATGAAGATTCTGTGATTCTGTGATTCTGTAATTGCCATTTTATTTCTACTGGGTAAGTGATAGCTGCTCTGAGAAGGCAGAAGCAGTCATGAGCTATGGAAAGAACATCACCCCTTACAACTGTGTCCACTGTGCTGCAATTTGCATTAACACTGGACACATATTCAAGCGCTATTGTGTGGCACTTATTACCAATGTAAATGCATCCTATGGAATACTCGGCATTTTTGCCAAGTCTCCCCCATGGTGACTGGGGAGGCGATTTTGTGATTTTTTTAGGATTTTGAGCATCTTTTTTCTGGAAAAAATTCTGTTACTATTTTCATGGTAAACAACATCATGTTCAAGCTCACGATTACCATTATGACAAACCAAGATTATGATGCAGCTGGATTTCTCGCGTTCTATCCTCTGTTTTGCTTTGTTTTTTTGTTTCTTTTTTTTTTTTTTTTTTTAATATTAGCTTAGCAGGTGGAATATGAATATTTTTTTTTCTATATTTATCCCAATTTCAGGGCAGCAGACAGCCAATGTGGAGCTTCTGGGAGTCACTAGATGGTCTTCCTGTGTCTGTGTGAATGCCCAGCAGTGTCAGTTTTACTGCTCACACATTGTACAGTTAGTTCACACACACTAAATTTGACACAGGTCAAAGGCACTGGATCTCTTATTTATGCAATGCAGGCACATTTATTTGTCTCCAAGGAATACTGGTTGGCTATAAGGTAGTTGTAAAGTCACTGCTTCCGTATCTGTAATTTGCAGCTGGCTTTTAATTATTTAGTAGATAGTTCAAGGCTTTGAACTTCATTTGGTCATAACCTTGTAAGTGATTGTTCTCCTATGACAGTTGTCATAGGATAGTTTGTAAGACTCATCTGGCTGGGGAACAAAAAGTTTTTTGTTGCTTTGTAATCAGTCAGGGGAGATAGGGCAGTTAATCCGATATGAAACTAAATTAATCAACTTTGGATTCTGCAAACTTGCTTTTGCAGGTGGCTCATTAATATAAGAAAACTGGGAATAATTCTTTCAGAGGAGATTTGGACTGAACAATGTTGAAAGAAGGTTGGAAAAAGCCTGAGGTCCAGAGAAGAACCGTGATGAAATCTGTGTCTTGATTGTTATGAGTTTGCTCTAATCATTCTTAAAACTACTTCCATGGACTCCTTGAAATAATTTCTCCTTAGGAGAGGACCCAATTTCAGATGCACAGAATGTAATCCTTTTTGCCTACACTGCCTTTATGTGTTGTGCGTTAAAATTATCAGTGCATTATTCTTCTTATACATTAAGTGGTTTTGGAAAGCCATAAAATATGCCAGAGAAGTGCCTTTTTCTCTTTACTGACTTTAAAAATATTTGTTAACTAAATCATCTGTACAGTTCTACACTAGAGATGTCTGTAGTTGAATGAGATGAATTTCACCTTTGGACAGGATCTTCCTTTTAAGGTTTTATGTTTTCACATGTGAGAAAACATGAGCTCATTAAAAGGCTGAAAAGTGATGATTTTCTTTTCTGTATGTTGTCATACTTCTCAAAAAAGGCAGAGAGCAAGTTTACTTTTTTACCACCTGTAAATACTTTTTACTCAAATTACTAAATTCTCTGCAGCAATAATTATCTTGACTGATGTACAACATTCTTTTCAGAAGAACCTGAACATGGAAATTGAACATAACTAGAGATTCTCTCTCCTCGTTAAATGCTGTATAGCTGTACCAAGTACTTTCCACTGATGCTGTTTCTTTCACACTTAATCATTGGCTAGATATACGCTTAAAAAAAAATTCAGATTTTGATTGTCTCAGTGTTAAAGTCAGTGGAAATCTGAAGGCAGACAAGATGATCATTGTACCACTATCTTTCTGAAAAGAAAATGTCCCTCCTAGGGCATGCCGAATTGTCAATGCATACAAGCATTTTCCAAGTAATACAAACACACATCAAACCACCTAAGCATGGCATGCTTAAATATTTGAATGGCTCTTTTAAGTCAATCTATCAAAACCATAAATTCCTATGGCTTTAGGAAGTCTTTAGAATCTATGAGTTCTCTGATGTACTGTATTTTAGTGGTATTATGTTAAAAAAAAAATGCAGCCTCAACTATGGAGCATGACTTCTTTTAAAAATCCAAGAAGTGCTCAAAATGGACATTAAAAAGAGCTAAACAAATGTTAAAACTGCCTTTGTATGTCTGAGTTAGTATCTGGTGTTGTGTTGGTCTTAATTGATTAGGGACCCAAATAAACTTTACCACATTTGTCCTGTGTTGCAAAAATAATTCTCTGAGGTCTCATCTGATCTGACATTTTGGAAGGACATGGAAGGGATAATTTTTTTTTTTTTCCTTCAAAACCTTCTGTAAAACACCACAGTGTAATCAGTTGCTCTACAATATTTCTTGGGTTAAGTATAAAGAAAATCTGGAGGTTTGAGTGTCATTCTGTGGTATCTGTGATTAAAGATTAAATATATTAAATGTGAATCATTATCCTTAGATTTTCTTAAATTCATGTTGTTTAAATGTACATCCACTTACTTAACTGTATAATCAGCAGAAAATTACTGGTAATATACTGTGGAGAGGTTCCTACATTAATTTTTGTTTTGACAGTCAGTCATAGGTGAACCCTGCAAGCCATCCTATATGAAGATCAATAAAACCACATCATACTCTCATTAGCTCTGTGTCAGTTACGGAGAAACTAATTTACAAATTGTAATAATTTAATTTTAAACCTGTGAAGTTAATCTAAATCCAAATTTTACCTATTGTGCTTGTATGCCAATAATGACCCGAATGTTTTCCAACTCGACTGTCCATATCACACTGAGAAAATAGACATTTTGATATTCCAAAAATAAGAATCTTATAATTTAAAGTCTGAAGGATTGTGATATAAAGAGAAACAGATGACAACTTGTCATCTTTATCCTACACAGTTCGATTCTACAATTGTTACCACATATCATCAACCTTGGCTGCTGGTACCCTCTACTTAACTTATTACAATTTAACCAAAAAAGGCATAACCTCTGCATCTTTAATTTTCTCCTTTTTTTTTTTTTCTTTTCCTACTAAAATCCACACATGTTAATGTGGCAATATTTTCATCACAGACTGAATATTCTGAAGAATTTTCTACGGGACCTTTCTAAAAGTTTATGGCTCAGCTAGGTCTGTAGCTGTTAGAGAAGAATCATCTGCCACAGAAGTTGTACAATATCTTTTTGTGTCATATGAGTTTCCAGTTCTTTCAGATTTAGCATACTGGATCATGCATCCAATGGTCATGGAAGCTACAGAAGTGTGGCAGAAAGTTTCTTGAGTGCCATCAGCAGTTGGTATAGATATATTGGGATGTATTATTTCTCTTATCCCTTCTGTTTTTATGTATGGGGATAATTATGTTTAAGAGCCACATAAATAGAAAATCCACATTATCTAGAAGTCCTCTGCTCATCACATGTACTGTCTGTCCCAGGTTCCTATTGATAGATGACCCTTTCCATGGTCCACTGCTGTGTTCCCTGTTCCTAGTAAATGTACACATCTAGAAAGGAGTATAATGCAGTATGGAGCCCTAACCTGGCATTCTTTTTTCTATTTGACATCAGAAATATTCAGTGATTATAGGGATGATCCAAATGCTCTTTAGGATTTTCCTTGTGGAAATATGTTTGAGAAAAAGCCTTTGATCAGTGATCAATAAATCAGTGCTATAGATCTTCTCCAAAGCCAGCAAATCAGTAGGACCAGCGTAAGATTTGCTTTGAAGTTCAGCTCTGGAAACATTCACTCACAGAGAGGTGAAAGATTACAGATCCAAGAGTGCTGAAGTATACTTTTTTATACTGAGATTTCTCTTTTTGGAGTAGATTTTTCCATGTTTCTTCCATGCTGTTCTTCCAGCTGCTTTAGTCCCTGATATTTATTAACACTGACTTGAAAGCCAAATTTTGAGTTGACCTTTCTTAAGTGTGTTGTAAAAGCACCTTGATTTGATGAGCTTCTCTGTAGGTGAGGTTTTCTTGACACTACTAATCTTTCTGCTTTTGGGGTTGTAGAAACTTAAACTTGGCTACATTTTACATTTACGGATTTCTACCTAGAAAATAAAAGTTCCTTGGTCCTTGAATAAGTCTTTTGAAGAATCTGGAAGTGCTATTCTGTAGGAACTGTCTGTAAGGGCTCATTCTTCTCCAAAGGTCTATATATATAAAAAGAAAGCATGAGCAAGAAAGAAACGTGTTTCACCTTAGGAAGTAGTTTTCACCTAGATTTTTATTACACATGCATATACTTACATGCATGGACACAAACTTTAAATGTCCTTCTCCTACAGTCAATAGTTATGCACTTGTGCACTATTGGCTTGCTCCACTGACTCTGGTCTCTACCTCTACCAAAGGAGTTGAGTTGGGGCTCTCTGGCAAATGGCAAAGAGCCCCCAGGGCATGGTGGTGTGCCCTGTCCCCTAACATTTTGGAGGAAGAAGAGGATATCCTACGCTATGCAGATATTCATGTGAGACCATAAGAAACCTTTAAGGGAAATGGTAAAAAAAAAAGTCACCATTCCCTTGCTCCATGCTCCACCCCAAGATCTTCCACCCTTACCTACTTCTTTCATTAACAGGCCTGGTGAAAGGTATCAGAGCATAGGTGTGTTCCATAGATCTTCTCAATTTACATGAAGTTTTAAGTTGTTTTGTCTTTCACAATGCCACATTTCTTTAGGGTCTGGATCAAAAATTTAGACAAACTCCTTGAGCAGAGAGCCTTTGCCTAGAATACATGCAGTCCACACACCTAGAGCAGTGGTGACCTGCAGCTTTTCAAGCAGATTCTCTCTGGACTTCCCCCTATGACCTTGAGGGAAGCTTGATAGTTCTCTCATGTCTTTCCAGCTCTGGAGTTCCTTCTGTCTCCTCAAGCAGACTCAAATGAAACTTCCTTTTTACATTTGTCAATGAAGAATCATACTTGCAACTCAGTAAGCAAATGTCTTTTTGCTTTTTGTCTTTTTTTGCTGTCGTTTTTCATTGCCTGCTGAGATCTTGATGACAATCTGGGTATCTTTCCCTCCAGCTGCAGCCATCCTGTTGGTGCTTCCATTTGAATGACTCTCAAGTATACTGTTCCTGAAAGATATAGATAACTAGCCTTAGGCCATTCTACTGCTTTTGAGAGCAGTGCCAGCTTATGCAGATACTGTTTCCTGATCCTGAATTTCTAGTTCCCATTGCTGGGAACTGCATCATCCCAAAGATGAAAAAGCTTTCATCTTTGATGGTACAACTGTTTGTGTGCTTGTAGGATGGACAAGACTGGGTGCTGCACCAGAGTTAGTTATTATATAGAAAGCTTATTTTTAAAGCAGTAATGTTTAGAATTGTCCATTTTTTGGGCATATTTTTGCAATTCATGGGGTCATGTCTTTGAGGGGTTGCAAAGGAAGAACAAAACACCTAGAGAACTGAGGCACAAGGCTGTTTATGAAGGGCTTACCACTGAAATATATGAAAATGCTCTCCTAATGGCTACAAGTTTATTAAGTATCATTCACTATAATAAGAATACATTTACCAACCTAACTGATACAGAAAACCAAAAAATATCATAACTCTCATATAGAAAAAGTACCTATCTTACCATTATATTCCTATGTGGGAATGAAAGGATACTGAAAAGGAAATGGATAAAAGCATTATCAGTATAAATTACTGGCATCAGACGGCCTTATTTATTAACGGGTTTTTACAAGCCTTGAAGAGTTTGTGAAGAATCCTGCTACTACTCATTCTTCTGAACCCATACATTTCACTAGCCCAAGTACTCTGAGCATCCAAAGGGAAAGAATTATCTTTTCTCTGTGTGGTTTATATAACGTAGGTTAGAATTTGTTGCAGTTGAGCAGTATATACGAAAAGGATCTGATATCCTTAGCAATAAACTATTTATAGCACCAGAATAATCAGTATTTCTGAAAAAGTTTGTTTATATTTACACAAATACAAATTGAAAAAAAGTGGTACCAACCCCTGTTATTTTTCCTTGAATTAGTTACTGTTGTTTTTAAAGTCAATTATGAAATATTTTCTACTTTGCTTGTATACCTCCAAGTACAGGTATCTGAATCTCTATCAAAATATTCAGTTCTACATTTTTAGGCTTTACTCTTTACCTTCAATCCAAATAAATAGAGTGGGGTGATATACACCCTCCTCCTTTATGTAACTTTCCACAAGCCCCACTTCCTTGCCGTTAGACCAGGGTATGACATGGTCCTGGTAAACAGCAAGCTCAATATGAGTGGTGTGTTGCAGCAGCAAAGAAAGCCAAAAGGATGCTGGGCTGCATCAACGAAGTCATCACCAACAGAGATAAAGAAGTCATTATCCCATTCTACTCAGCACTCGTCAGGCCACACCTGGAATACTGTGTTCAGTTTTGGTCTCCTCTATAAAAAAAGGTGTGGGCAGGCTGGACAGGGTCCAGAGAAGGGCCACAAAGATGATCAAAGGACTGGGAAATCTACCATATGAAGAAAGGCTGAGAGAGCCGGACTTGTTCAGCCTTGAGAAAAGAAGGCTTAGGGGAGACCTTATCACATTGTTCCAGTATTTAAAGGGTGGCTACACACAAGGTGAAGTCTCCCTGTTCACAAGGAGTCACATGGAAAAGAGGAGGGGTAAGAGGAGGGGTAAGTTACTCCTGTGGAAATTCTGATTGGACACAAGAGGAAAATTTTTCACACTGAGACGAATGAACCATTGGAATAATCTCCCCAGGGAAGTGGTGGATTGCCCATCAGTGGACACTTTCGAGATTCAGCTGGGCAGGGTGCTGGGCCATCTGGTCTAGAGTGTACTTTTACCAAGAAAGGTAGGACCAGATGATCATTGAGTTCCTGCCATCCTTGTATTCTATGATTCTATTCTATGACATCATGCCAAGATAGACAAACAAATCACTAATTTGGGAAATACAGGACAGTTAACTTTAATAGGCAATACATAATTCACATTTGGTATGTCAGCATTCTAACAATCTTTTGAATTAGGAATTCCATTCTCAGGACTGAAGTCTAGGTCTAGGCAAGGTCTAATCTGTATCCATGCCCCTGATAAATGATCAGAAGGATCATTTAGCTATTTCCCTTGATTCTATGAAAAGAATTGTATGGAACACCTGCTAGCAAACTCTTAAGAACAAGAACTCTTAAGAACCTTAAGAACAAGCTCCCTAGAAAGATGAGATGCTTCAGTCTTAGCAAAGAGCTGTATGAACACGTGTCACATTGCAGCATGACATTAAAATGTTCCTAAGTGGGAGAATATTCAGATTTGGATTTGAAGTTCAGGATTCAGACACATTTCTGATTTTATGATATGTTCAAGTCATACAATATGCTGCTTTAGTTTTGTAAGCCTATTGCCTCACTTGGTTAACCTAATGTACTTGCTTCTTGATACAATGGCAACACAGAAGAAATTAATTATTTTAATGAATATTAGTACTGGTATTACAGGGTTTCCTAAAAATGTATCACACGAATTACTTAATAGAAAGCTAATACAGTCCCAAATGGTGATTAACAGCTTAAGTTAGATAAGTAATATGTTTATTTGCGTGTGAAAATAAAAAAACAAGTTATTACTAGTATAAACTTCATACCAACAAACACAAAAATTTTACATGTGATTACATCTCTTCAAGCAAATCCCTGCAGCAGCCTAGTATCAGTAGTCAGTCAGTGGGTCTAGTTCTACTTTGTGAGAGTCTACCCTCTAACAGCAGGAATTGCTCACATTTATCTGAGAGGAGCACGTTTCTCTAAGTTATTAGTTCATAACAGCATAACGAACTGCTAGGTCTAACTATTAAGCAGTAGGGGACAGGAAGTCTCTCTTATGCATTGACCAGGTCAGTTTATCTGTACCACTCTTCAGTTTCTGTCACATCAACAAAATAGTCTTTTACAGAAAGGATACTGAGGGATGAAAGAGAGCACAACTCTGTAACCAGTTAAATGGTTTCATTTAACAGGTGTTCATAACTATATCAAATAGAGGGGAAAAAAGGCAATATGGAGACAAAATGAAAAATACATGTTATTGTACTGTATTGTATTGTAAATGATAAAGTTAGGTGGCATTTACTGTGGTTTTGTGTGTGTTTTCCATAAATGATTCTTTAAAGCATTATTCCTGTTGTTTGATGAATGGATAAATAGGGATTTTTTTGTTATTTGACGAGGTTGCCTGGAACTCCTCAACTGGAAGGTTGTCCCTGCTTGTCAGGACACAATGGCTCTCTACATTCTCGAGCAGTGCTGAGCAACCACAGTAGACCCTCATAGCAAAATGGCTGGTACTGAGGAACTGATAAACACCTTATATTCATGTGTGTGTGTGTTTGCTCCTGATTAACTCTTATCCAGTCCAATGGCCTTACATCCTGTTAGCACTTGGAGTGTTTTAGATGCACTCCCAAAGTGCTTCTGTACATTCCAAGACCTCCACAAAGCAAATCAAAGTGTGTTAAGTGGGGAAATATGGAGATTTCCTGCAAAAGCACACTCCAAATGAACGTAAGATTTTATGAGCTCATTTAGCTAACTGTCATTATATCCAATGGCATCCCTATAGCCAAACCTCCCAATATCTAGTTTTACTAATAACTAGTTTTATTTGTATCACAGGAAATGTGGATCTTGCAGTTGCCTTCCCACTGAAATCAATGATGTTAGTTGTGATATTACTCAACAAGAACAAGATATTGACACCAGAGGTCTCATAGCTCTCTACTTTGTCAGTACACATCAGTCCATTCATCCACTGAAAGTGTTTATTGCATTAGTATAAAGCTATGAGAATCAGGCTATAGGACTAACAGTTCCATGCTCAGTTTGCCGCAGGGATTTACCAGGTATACTTTTCACACTTATATTTCTTAGGATCACTCGCTTGTCCTTGAACTACCTCACCATCATATAGTAGAGATAAATAGCTGCCATATCTGGATCTATTTGTCTGTCTTGTGGGTTCTTACTGAGGACTTCAAGGTTGTTAAGAAGCAATGGGAAAACACAGCAGCAATTTGTAGCTTCTGAAATAAATGGATGTTTTCCAGTTCATGGCTTTGAGCATGGCTTGGGGCCAGGGTGCCTGTAATATATTACTGGTCAACAGCAACCAAATCTCTATACTTTCAGTACTTTGACAAAATAGCATTACTGGACCCAGACACAGGATGGTTTGACATGTTCTTTAGTCTTGACAAAAATGGGCTGTAGAAGGAACCTGTGATACAGGACACAATTCTGCTCTCATTATATTCAGAGATATTTTTCACATCTACCTTGCTGCAAAAAGAAAAGGTATATCTTATGTGTGATAGTACTCTGTTCATTAAGCTATATTTAGTAAGGGCAATATCTGATTTTATAGCTGAGTCTTGGACTCAACTGGATTTTTTAGGTGCTAGCCATGCTGCAGCTCCTCTGCTTCTTAATTGCTTTGCAAACCAGGCCAGGTGCCTGAAATACTAGTTTCATGAGGTGAAAATGTCTTTAACCAAAAAGTCATNAAAAAAAAAAGGAAAAAAGCTATTCTCATTATCTGTGAATAACAATTTTTTTAATTTGTTAAATTTACACAAAGTGATGAAATATTTTATTTAAATTCCTTGTACTTATCCTAGCGCTATAAAGGGGAAAAAATCAATCTATCATCTCCCCTGTGAATGCAAGGTATGGGAGGAGAAACACTGCACACTATATGTTTGTAAGAGTGAGATCTAGAGAGTGAACAGAATGAATGAACAGGGTTTTAAACCTTTTTTTCACTTTCCTTAAGACACCCCAATGGTTATTTCAGGCTATAGCACTATTGTAATCCAGCCAAGAGAAAAAAGGAGGGAAAATAATAAAAAAAGTATTTTCTTCTGAATGGTACTCTCCATGACCAATAATATCAGGGCCTGCAGTTTTCTTCAGTAATTTTTCTTTCTTCTGGTTCCCTTGTGTATGGAACACCAATTTCAGCTTGAAATTTTAAAGTGATGTGACTCAGTCAGAGAAAGACTTTTTTTTTTTTTTTCCCACGGTCACTTAGACACAGGTACAGCAAGTGAATTTACTGTTTGTTTTGCTTGTTATTTTTTTTTTTTTTTTTAGGTAAGGACGATGGAATATCTATACTTTAATAACTTGAAAGCCTGAAAATGAGTACCTGAAAATATAGTAGTGTCCTCCCAGGAACACTGAAAAGGATCTTTAGGACAAAAATCGTTTGAAAATACATAATCCAGAATGATAATGGTTCCATTTGATGCTCACTTGAAAACACTTTAATGGCTTTTTTCAAATAGTCCTGTTTCAGTTATTTTCCTTGTTTTTCTACTTCAGCTTGGCTCAGTGCAGCTGAATGACTTTATTTAGGCACAGCCCTGCTCAATATAGTGATTAGCACCCTGAAGGAAAAGAGTGGCTGTCAAACATGCTAAGAGCTTCTACATCAACTTAGTTATAAAAGGCAGTGTAGATTTTTGCAAAATACGGGTTTAAAATTGTATTTCTTCATTTGTACTCATGTACTCATAGAAGGCCTGGCCATGAGTTTCCATCAGCACAGGGAGATGCTGCATGCCTGGCACTTATAAAAAGCAGGTCATGATCAGCAGCCTAGAGTGGGTAGGATTTAAAAAAATCTCTTTTTGAAAACCTTGTGTACAAACGAAAAAACCAGTAATAGGTAAGTAGATAGGTGCAAGTGATATTCACATTATCTTTTGGACTTTTTTACTATGAGAATTTTCTAACATTGCTCTCCAACAAGATGAGGAAAACTCATGACTTCTGACAAAGAGAATTGGCAAGTTAGATGACTTTACAGGTTTTTAAACTTATACCTCGTTATTTAAAAAACCCAAACCCTTAGAAGAACAAATGTGAGGATCATAACATTCAGTTAAACACAAACAAAACCAAATCTGACTGATTTCTTTAGCTAATTAGTTACTAGTGATTGCAAAATTGATTTGACTGTGGAGGTGGTTTTGTTATGACCCAGAATTTATTGGGATAATTTGTGTTTTATTTCACTTTAATTTTTTTCAGAATGTTTGAAAAAATCCCTTTATTTTTTCACCGCTACCTTTGTTCCCTTTTTCTATTTTATTTTGAAGAATAAAGTTAACAAATAAAGCCCAAACCAAGTCTGTCTTCATATTCTAACATAATGTTATTGAAAATTAGAAAATTAGTTCTGTTCCATGTAACTGTCTTCTGCTTCTAGTTGACAATGACAAGAACAAAAGGCTGTGGTATGACACATTCTTAGTTCTGAACCTTCATTTTCTGTATGAAAAAGTCAATAGGAACAGATAGCACTTGGATTCTGAGTTGTCTGTAAGCTTCCTAATTAGTTCCAGGATTAATTTAAGATGCCAGTGATAAATTTTAAAGCCTTCCATAGTTTTCTTGCTAGAATCCAGCATGACATTTCAAGTTCACTGAGTCATCCTGTGAATTTAAAACTATCCTGGCAAGGCAGTCAGAATGGTTTAGGGTTCTGTGGCCATCTGTCCTTGACTTACTCTGTATGTCATGCATAACTTGAAATTAAAAAATCCTGTGAAGCTATAACTTTATTTTCAGAGCATATTCATTATGATCCCTCTATTTTGCAAAATAAATTTAACTATTTCTTTACAATGTTCCCTATAAGAAAATACTTGTGTACATGCACAAACATGTTTGTTTTTATATGTATTCCAATATCCATTTAGAGTATTACAGAGATAAACAATAGTTTTGCTTTTCTTCACAATTTATAATTTTTCTCCCTCCAAACAAAAGTCATTTTCTGTGGCAGTAAACAGCCTCTGTAATACACATATGACATTTATTTCAGCAAATGGGATCGCACAAAAGTAGTCACATGAGTGAGCAGAGATAACTGAAAGCAGAATAAAAAATAAATCGCTGGAAAAGTCTAAAAAGAACCATCACATCTGCAATTTCTAGGTAATTTTCCAGCTGTGGTGTTAGCAAGGTGCTGTCAGCATTCATAGTACAGATTTTTACTTGTCCTAGACTATTCTCTCATAACATATTACACATAGTTTTGAAGGTTTGGTTGCCATAGTTTGCTGTGCTGTACATCAAAAGTAATGAAAAGATGAAATGTAAACGAAACTGTGATGCAGTCTTAAAATTTCATACCATTAGCAATTTAACTATTTTTCTCTTCCTGTAAAATATAGCATCATAAATTATGAAACCTTTTGTTCTTTCTTATACTTTCCATGATTTGTCTTCAGTGACTTCAGTCTGTGACTTTCCTAGGCTTTCCACATCGACAGCATGAGTGATGCTTTCTTCCCAAAGCCACCTAACTACCAAAGGGCAGTTTGACAGGAAAGCAATTGCTGAATTATTCCAGTTTTGCCCTTTTAAGAAGAGAGCTGGGGAGTGGAATGAACCTGGAAAAGTAGTACCAGAAGCAGTACTATCAAAGTGCTTCACTTCGTAATTTGATTTGTGATAATCAGTGGGGGAAAGGGCATTTTCACACATCTTTTAATTCTTTCATCTGCATTCGAAAAAAAATCCTTTTTTTGTTAAGTACATCCACAATTAAATTTTTATATTTACCTTCCCTCACATATTGACAGTTTCCAGTTTACCGAAGTTTACTTCAGCTTGACAATTAATCTGATTGTTTCCTAAAACTTCTAGAACCGGTTCTTAAATTAATGAAAAAAAAACCTTTTTAATTGTGAAGTTTCACCTGTCTCTTTCCATCATTAAAGAATTGGTAGGAGGTTTTAGAAAGTGAAGAAAATATTTCTGATGGCTGACTTGTAAACCCTATTTTCTGTTTGAGTATGTGTGATCAGTGTAGAGGTACAAATTTTTAGAAGAATAAACATCACTGATGTGTTGAAATTAATAACGTCTGTCTCACTCATAATTCTCATTTGAATGTTACATATGATGGTGTTTATCAGTAATTCCTGCCAGAAGAGTAAATTTAGGCCTAGGTGTAAGTCTACTGTTTACAATAGTCCAGGGTTCCTTGCTAAGGATACATCAGTTTGGATTAAGATAAGGGAAGTGGGGAGGACACAAAGCCGTTGTCATCCCCAGGAAACACATTAAAAAGTTAACCCTTTCTTAGAATTAAGGATGGTGTGGATTATCTCTATA
Organism: Rynchops niger; assembly: GCA_013400035.1. Lineage (NCBI taxonomy): Eukaryota > Metazoa > Chordata > Aves > Charadriiformes > Laridae > Rynchops > Rynchops niger. The sequence goes on along the minus strand of VXBH01007074.1, from coordinate 127,979 downwards.
AAACAAGCTGTTATGAAGACTTTCAGCCAGGCCGAACCACCATGCTCAACTCACATGTCTACCCAGTGCCGGTTCCGTGTTTCCATCTGGTGCCAGCTGTTCCTTTCTTTTTTCATATTGCGAACAGCGGGACTCAGATTCAGCCCATTTAATGTAAACTGAGGAACCTAAATTAGGACCCTGGTCACCCTCAGCTTTCTTTGTAGTCAAACACCTTTAATGTGCATTTCAGTTCTAAGATGAGCTAATTGCCATCTGGAGGCATTTTCTGTCCCTCCATTCCCTACAGGGAACTGGGGAAATGTGTTTACAATTAAGTTGCCTGCTGGAGATGGCTAAAATTAGGTGGGATGTACTGGTAAAAGTGTCTTATCAGTTCCTCGCTTCCTTTCCCTCCAGCTTCTTTGTTTATTTAAATTTCATCTTCTGGTTTTCCAGGGATAGTTCTGGGCAGTGGTAATACTACACAGAACAACTTTTTAATTACTCCAGTGACAAAAAAAAATCAGGTTCATGCCCTAGAAATATTAGAACTAGATGAAAAATTTACTCAAAATCACAAAATTCTATGGCCTATAGTTAAGATGCCCCATTTGAAGTATCTGAGACAGATCCTTAATTAAAATATATTAAAATAGATATGTTGCAGTGATCTGCACTTGCCAAATAAACTTTTAGGAGAATTTAAAAAGAGAATGGAAGTACAATAATGACCATAGTCCTGTTAATTCTTTTAATTGTAAATAATGTAAGTAGATATTATATCTGGAAGCTCTCCCTGTGCCTGTTCTGAAAATAAATCCTATAAATCTTGTAGGATCTCAACTTAACATTTTAATTAGAATGTATATGGGGATGTTCTTAGTCATCCATGCCTTTATTTTAAACTGTAAATTTTATGAAAACTTGTTATTTTAAAAATGTTATGAACCACTGGGTTTCCTTAAAGAATTGTTAAAGATCAATAAGTCTCCTATGGAGCACGTATTTTATTACTTTTAAAGACAATTTCTTTTTGTATAGCAGTGTTATGGTTCCAGGACTTGCATGCATGAAGTATATAAAGATTTAAAACAGCCATTTTTCTAGTGCCATTTCCCCCCTTTTATGGGAAAAAACATAAAATGAAATCAAATGTATCATTAAGCAATAACATTAAAACGCCATCTACCACAAGGAGCATATGGATCGTAACTTGTTTCATGATAACTTTGTGCACTTAGGTTTTGTGCACTTAGATTTTGTATTGGCTTCATAACTTTTGGAGCTTTGTTTAAGTTTTATCATTGCTAATCTACCATAAATTAAAAAGGTCCAACCTTGAATTTTTAATCACCTTCAGCTGTCCTTATAAGCCTAATTTTCTGGGGCTTGTTTTACATAAAATGGAGCTATTTTCAGGAAGATAATTTTTTTCATTGTGTTTTTTGAACTGAGTTTATTCAATAGCGGTCACCCCTTCTTTTACAAAAGCTTTCTAATTTTGTGAGAGTTCTGCTGGGTAGATTTACAGAGGCCAAGTTATGAAGGAACGGGGTAGCAGTTTCAGCTAACAGCACATCATCCTTATGACTGGCGACTGCTGCAGGATGTTTCTGTGTTTGTTAAGACACCAAAGGAGAGGAAAAAACACAGAAATCATAGAAGAAACTAGGACTCATCTTTCCTAAGACCCTACCTAAATATCAATTTAGAGATCAACCTGGAGACTCCTGTAGAGAAGTACGCAGCTACAGAGAGTGAATCATCATTTCCTAAAGTAGGGAAAAGATGAAGTCAGATAAATAATTTATGAAGATGCCTATTTTTTTTGTCTGTTGAGAAAGGAAACCTCTGATTAGCATGGCATACTTTGGATGACTTCTTCAGGGTCATAATATAACACTCTGTACCTATATTTTTTATCATTTTTAAGCTTAGGTGATTGTATAAAAAAAACAAAACCAAAACCAAAACCAAATACTTTTGAGGATCTTACACTTCTGATGAAGACGTGGGTTTTTGTGAGCAGGTAAAACCACACAAATTTATTTTGTGATCAAAATTATTCCAACAAAGCATTTTATTAACAAGGCAGAACTGAGATAATTTACAAATCCAACTACTTAATTATCAAACATATCTGTTTGAACTTTGTAGTTGGTCACTGAAGTTACACAACATTTTCTACTTGACTAACCTATCCAAAATAACACTATTTTCATGCAATCATAGAAGCCCCCCAAAGCGCATTTGGTTTTGCATGGAACAAATTTCTGCAAGCACTTCTGTGGACATTCAACAGATAAAATATAAAGCAATGCATGTATACAGAAAAGCAAATATAACCACAACATGAAAGTATGAAGCTGAAGTACATATTCTAACTTTGTACTTATTTTGCACATTGTTTTCCTTGTTTTCTTTTGTTTTAAGTGACTTTTGCTGCTAAGATCAGCGTGCCAAAGAAACTCTGTGCCAGTACACAGAGCAGTTATGAAATACACTCTATTTTCATACAATCATAGAATGATTTAAGTCAGAAGGGACCTTAAAGATCATATAGTTCCCACTCCCTGCCACGGCCAGGGACATCTTCCACTAGACTAGGTTGCTCAAAGCCCCATCCAGCCTGGTCTTGAACACTTCCAGGGATGGGGCACCCACAACTTCTCTGGGAAACGTGGGCCAGTGTTTCACTACTGTCATAGTGAAACATTTCTTCCTGATATCTACTCTATATCTCCCCTCTTCCAGTTTGAAGCCATTACGCTTTGTCCTGTCACTACATGCCCTTGTAAAAAGTCCCTCTCCAGCTTTCTTGTAGGCCCCCTTCAGATACTGGAAAGCCGTCATAAGGTGTCCCTGGAGCCTTCTCTTCTCCAGGCTGAACAACCCCAACTCTCTCAGCCTGTCTGTATAGGAGAGGTGATACAGCCCTCTGATCATCTTTGTGGTCCTCCTCTGGACCCGCTCCAACAGGTCCATGTCCTTCTTATGCTGGGGGCTCCAAAGCTGCACACAGTACTCTAGGTAGCGTCCCACCAGACCGGAGTAGAGGGGCAGAATCACCTCCCTTGATCTGCTGGCCACGGTCCTTTTGATGCAGCTCAGGATACGGTTGGCTTTCTGGGCTACAAGTGCACATTGCCGGCTCATGTTGAGTTTCTCAGCCATCAACATCCCCAAGTCCCTCTCCTCAGGGCTGCTCTCAACCCATTCTCCTCCCAGCTTGTATTTGTGCATGGGACTGCCCTGACCTACGTGCAGGACCTTGCACTTGTCCTTGTTGAATTTCATGAGGTTTGCATGGGCCTACATCTCAAGCCTGTCAAGGTCCCTCTGGATGGCATCACTTCCCCCCAGCATGTCAGCTGTTCCACATATCTTAGTGTCATCGGCAAACTTGCTGAGGGTGCACTCAGTCCCGCTGTCCATGTTGCCAACAAAGATGTTAAACAAACAGCACTGGTCCCAGTACTGACCCCTGAGGGAAGACACTCGTCACTGCTTTGCACTTGGACATTGAGCTGTTGACCGCAACTCTTTGAGCACGACCACCCAGGCAGTTCCTTATCCATCGAGTGGTCCCCTGGTCAAATCCGTGTCCCTCCAATTTAGAGACAAGGATGTCATGTGGGACAGTGTCAAATGCTTTGCACAAGTTCAGGTAGATGACGTCAGTTGCTCTTCCTTTATTCACGAACGCTGTAACACTGTTGTAGAAAGCCACATTTTCTGAACAGCTACTTCATGTCTGTTTGAGTTTGTTTGACCTTCATTTTCATCATTTAAGCATGGGTTCTTTTTACATATAACTGGTGTAGAACACTTAAAATTTTTTCTACATATTGATACATAATGAATGGCTGAGATTTCATGCATGTATTGAGATAATCTCTTAGAAATGCTTGTAAACTCCTCCACAGTTTGTAGTTATGAGAGGCATAAAAATCATATCTTCACCTAGTTCCAGTCCATGTGTGATTCAAATAGATTTCTTTATGTGTTCAAGGGTAGTATATTATAGGCTTTTTGTTGAACTCGAGGAGACCAAAAGACCAAGCAATCAATAAGGACTGATTAATAGGAGTGACAGCAATCTAAATGAAGATAATCCTCTGAAATCCTTTTAGGCCTTTAAGATATATGGTAACAGTTCTGCAAGCAAAATTGTGGTCTTCACCTTTTTGTTCTCCTTCTGTAGAGTGGCACTGCATTAGTTTATATTTTTAGGACCTGACTTGTTCAAATCTGTGATTTGAGTTTTAAATTTATCAATAACAATGGCAAGTTTATATACAAGAAATATANTTCGGCTGACCTCTGCCTTTAAACTGTGCAATTTTTTTTTTAACTTACATTTTGAAAACTGAGCAGCAGTGTGTTTCTGAGAACAGTGAAAGAGGGAAGAGGGATGCAGCAAATCAGGCAAGAAGCTTAATATTATTGTCAGCTGTAGGTTTGTTGGATTTTGTTTTATGTTTCTTAAATTTTCTACACCCCAATAAATGATATACAATAACAAAAGAAAGCGAGAGCATCTTACATTTCATCAGTTTTCATAATTCTTGAAATTTAAAAAAATTATTACAAGATGTATAGTAATAAGATCTTGCACTTAGCTTTCTACCCTGGTGGCACTACCCACTTGTTAGCTGCTGAAGTCTGAGCCGATACTTTTTTTGCCAGACATACACATTTGTTTATAGTCACAACAAGAAAGAGAAAGGACACAACCAACTTATTTTGCCTGGCTCCATGCTATCATCATATAGCTTAATTGGAGCTTTATATCTAAAGTATGATTTCCCTTTAACTTAAAAAAAATGCTTTTTGAACAATGCAGAGCGTGTTGTTTCTTAATTATGCACCCAGGGAGTGAAAAAATTCAAGAGGACTGAGGTTTTGAAGAAAGAGCATTTTTATCTTTGACCTCTAGCATTAAAAGAAGCCTTTTTTAAAAAAGGTTTCATTATTTACCAGAGCTGTAGGGAACTGGTAACTCATACACCAACAAATTATTCAACATTTGATCATCTATTTCTTTTGTTTTGGCAGAACTTTTCATCTGCCTCTGCTGTATTAATGGCAGTGGGTTTGAAATAATGTATTTGCAATGTCTACTGAAACCAAGTGAACTCTGCTTGTTTTCTTGTCATTTGGTTCAACTTCAGTATTTTCAATGTATAGCAAGGCATTTTCTCAAAGCTAATGATAACTCACTGTAAATATGTCCATCTCTGTCTTCCTTATTTTTTGACTGTGAACATTTATTATCAGTAGGACAAACAGGGTAGCAAGCTTGTCACAGTGAGAGCTTCTCTGCCTGTTCTATTCTAAGTAGTATTTCAATTTTGTAACACAATAAAAAATGTCTTTTTCCTGTTAGAGGAGAGGATCATTTAACTGATTCATTAATGGTACATGTTAAGGACAAAGAAATATTTTGCTCCTGGGTCTCGGACATGAACTTCTGCTGTGCATTGCCAGAAAAGTCAGTTAGGCACAACCCAGTTTTTGGAACACTGGGGTCTTCTGGAGTAGTGGACAAGGCGCATGGTGAAGCAGTTTGGACTTTCCTAGGAGATTCCCAAAGTGAACAACCAGTTGATCAGCTTCATCAGGGAAGACCAAGGGATCTCACGTACAACAGTCAGGGGAGTTTAACCCATTCTGAAATCAGGCACATACGATGCTATGACTGCTGAGACACAGTTTTGTTTGTGGTATTTGTTTATTCAGCATTCATACGTGAACTTCTTTCAGGATCTTAAGAAACTTGAAAGACACCAGTCTGTGTGAAAGCCACCAGACTGCCAGTCTGTTACACAGGTGTACTCCAAGTGCTTGCACATGAAATAGAAGAAATATGGACATTCTAGTGGATGTCAATTATCAGGCATATTTAAGCTCTCCACCAGAGACACAGACATTAAAATATTTTACAGGGGCAAGTATCCCTTACATTCTATACTCCTAGAGCCAGATGGCTATAATATTTTTTAGTAGATATCTTATCTACTGAAAAATGCAGCTTTGCAGAGACTGCATATATTTGCAAATTGAGGTCAATTCTGGGAAAGCTTTGTCAAAAAAGAAAAAGAGGTTTTAGTTTTGCATTTTCTAATGGGAGTTATCTTTTTCAGGGTGATGTTTTCACAGAATCACAGAATGGTTAAAGTTAAAAAGGATGTCTGGAGGTCAACTGGTCCAATCTCCCTGGTCAAGCAGAGTCATCTACAGCAGGTTGCCCAGGGCCATGCCCAGACAGCTTCTGACTGTCTCCATGGATGGAGGTCACACAGCCTCCCTGGGCAGCCTGTGTCAGTGCTCGATCACCCTTGCAGTGAAAAAGTGTTTCCTGCTGTTCAAGCAGAATCTCCTGTAGTTCGGTTTGTGCCCATTACCTCTGGTCCTGTCACCAGGCACAACTGAAAAGAGTCTGGCTCTGCCTTCTTTATGCCCTCCCTTCAGGTATTTAGCTAGAAAAATAAGATGCTCCCGAGCCTTTTTTCCTCCAGGTTGAACAGTGCATTAGATCTCTCAGCATCTCCTCACAGGAGAGATTCTCCAATTCTTTCATCATCTGTGTGGTCCTTCACTGGACTCTCTCCAGTAACTCTGTATCTCTCCTGTATTGGGGAGCCCAGAACTGGACACAATACTCCAGGTGTGGCCTCATCAGCACCAAGTAAAGGGGCAGAATCACCTCGCTTATCCTGCTGGCAACACTCTTCCTCATGCAGCTCAGCGTACATCTAGCTTTCTTTGCAGCAAGGGCACATTGCTAGCACATGTTCAACCAGGTGGCCACCAGGACACCCACATCCTTTTCTGCAAAGCTGCTTTCCAGCTGGTCATCCCACAGCATATACTGGTAGTTGGTGTTTTTGCTTCCCAGGTGCGAGACTTTGCACTGCCTGTTGTTGAACTATTCTGAAAATTATAACTTTAAAGCAAGGATTTAAAGCTCATAAAGAAAAGGAAATTAAAGGCTTAATTTGGCTTTTTTTGACCTCACATAATATTTGTCAGTTTATTTATTGTGCTAAAAATATGAAAAAAAAAATTTGGGACTCATCTAGGATATTTCTTTTTTTGCACTCTTCTTTCCTCTCTGATACTTAGAGATTCCTCTAGCAAGTCAAATATTAGAAAGTGATATGACAATTTTAGAACATGAGACAGCAATATTATTGTCTTGCTAGTAGAGACCAATCAGGAAAAGTATTTCCTCTATTTCCTCTAGGTTTAAGCAGCCTAACCTGGTAGTAGGACACAATTTTCCATACATTTCAAAAGAACAGCTAATCCCATACTATTGTGTTTAACTGGAGAGCTGCCAGCCATTGTACCACCTGCAATGTCCATGCGATCGGCATATTTCATTTAGAAATATCCTCCACAAGTTTTATCCTTACAACTTCATTTAGGAATGGATATCATACTGCTTGCATAGGTGTTCCTCAGGTGGAAATCGAAGAGCAGATATAAAGCAAAATTGTACAATAGGGAGATATCTTCTTCCATATCTATACAATGGTATTTGCCAAATCTGCTTTAGCAAAATTCCTACAAAAAGAATAATGATGGAGAGGATGGGGGGGAGTGTCTCAAACAAGGAAAGATAAACAAGAAGTCTAGTAATAAGTATATCAAATAACAAAAAGAACTTTTAAAAACCGAAAGACTGTCAGGGCTTTTGATAAATTAGAATTTTATCATCAAATAAAACATGGAATAGTTTTTCTCCTAGTTATCTCATTAAACTTCTCTGTAAAATCAGTTCTGATTTACAATAAAGGTTGTGAATAGCCATCTTGTCCATAAAATTTGTTAATTCTAATAGCCTAGCAAATTTCTGCATATGTATAGTAATAAAAGTGTTACGATAAACTAAGACAAAAAATGTTTAGAATTCTGAAGATTATTCATCTCTTTATGAAATATGACATTTTCTTTTTGAATATTTGGTATGTGAGATGAGGAAATTACTTGAATCCCTGCCTGTATTATTTTTTATTTCTTTCAATGCTATTATTACAACATTTTTTTTTCTTTACAAGCAAGGGAAATTATTTGTTTAAAGAGCTTTTCACCTCTGAACAAATCAAATCTCTAATGGCAATTGAGTTTGTGATCTGAGTTTACAACTATCAAATAAAACAAAAGGCTGAAAATCATTTCTCTGGATAGAAAGCAGACTACTCTTTATTATATACAACACATTAACTTTAAGGACATAGTTACTGCACTTTTGATCTTGGGAACACATTTATTCTTTCTTGAATTTTATAATGTCTGCATGAAGAGGAACTTCTTTCTTGTTTGATTAAATTAGCTTTATGTGAGGACAGGAGTGGAGCTGGAACTCTGGTCTTTGTGCTTTCATTGAACAATGAATTAACCAGTATTGCACATGTATCAGTTTTGTAGTCTCGGTGATAGTTTCGTGGTGATAGTTTCATGAGGTTCCTGTCTAATATAAATAAATATTGTTTGATCTTTCCTACTAATGATGCAGGAAGACACAATGTATGGCATTATAAAACAGCCACCATTTTAAAGCTATACAGGGATCTCCATTCATGTTTAAAATGATGGGGTCTTTTCCTTTGAAGATTATAACAAGGGAGTAGTCTAAAATAAGTCATTTTAGCTGCATTAGCATAAAATGATTGCGAATCAACTGACCATAACGGAAAACTGTGTGAATAATTAAGTGAGTGTTTCCAGTTCAAAATGACGACCTTTAAAAAATTATGTCAGCTAAAACTCATGTTTGTCTGGGGGAAGGAGAAGTCTCTCCAAAATGAAAATCTGGAATTAATGTTTTATTCAAAATGTTCCTTCTAACCTGGAAAGAAAAAAATGTTGCTGAGCCTTTGTAAAAGTAAAGGAAATTAAGTGTAGTTTTACCGATCTGTTAATAGAAAGCAAAGACACAAGTTATTTTACATAATAGCTCAAGAATTAGCGTTCTCACTGGAAATCCTGTTGCATTTATTTTTATGCATTATCATTTCCTTGATCACTGGCTCAATCTTAAATAACGTGAAATGGCTCTAATGGGACCCAAAAGGCATTATACAGGGGGACAAAAGACCATTGTTACAGTTTCTCTTTCAGTTAATGTTTTATTTCTGATACCAAGAGAACAAGACAAACTGATCATAAACAAAGAATGCAAACCCTTGCATGAGCTGCTGATATAAGATTAATTTTCTTGGATATTTATCCTGGATCTTTTAGTCTTCATGCTTTCAGAGATCATTATACTTGAAGGGAGAATTTAAAGCCAGCACAGTCAAGAAAGGAATTCAGGTACCCCATATTCTGAGTGAATAACCATAGTGCTATGGACAAAATTGGAAATTTACCTCCTTCCCAGGAAAGATTTTTACAATATTGACATAAAACTTAACTTTTCATATACAATATTCAGAAAATTTTGATTGAATTTGGAAATACATTTGGAACAAGAAAACTGTAATTCTTTATAGGATGTATTATTTCCCATATAAATGTGTTTGGATTTAATTTAATCCTTTCCATCTGAGATTAAAATCAGGGTCTATATTACAAAATTTTAACATTTTTAGTATAAATTTAGTTAATATTATTTCCTGTCAGCCCAGCCATTCATTTTTCAACCTTCTGTACTGAATTTATTGGTAGATATGGAAGCGATTTTTTTTTCTTTAAACAAATAAGTTATATGCTGGATCAACCTTTTAAGATTATCTTCTTTCTTTCCAGCTCTAAGGTTTTGTATTTCTCATATTTAATGAGACTAATTTAATGACTTGATTATCTTTTCTTCCTTTCTACTATCATAGGACACATGCAGATTTCCCTTCTGCATCTTTTATTCTTTCTGATCCCAGGAGTTTGACATTTATTAATCTTTGTATTCTGTATCACACTGTTGTCTTTGGAGCTCTGATCAGTATTTAGGATTTTACTTACTTTACAATTCTTGCAACTAGGATGTTGAAATTAGTATAACCTTGGCAATGTCATAATATCTTTTGAAAACAACCTTCATAGTATTTTTGCTGTTGTACTTTGAATAATTTCCGCATTTAATCATAGGTGTTATGTTATACTGTCAAGGTAACTTTAGAAATGTCATACAGAATTATAGAGAGAAAGTAAATAAAATAAATGTTTCTTTATGATAACTCTGGCAATACAGGTTTTTTCGAAAGCATTACATTGTGAAAAAGTAAATATACAAGCAAAACAATTGTGACGGAAATTCCTCCACATTTTCCTTTCCTATTATTTTTTTACAGACTTCAGTGCATATCACTGGAGTATTTTTACCCTATTTACAGATCAAAACCACATAAAGATGTGGAGACTTTCCGGGTATTTAATCTCAGACTTTAAATTCTTCTTCACAGAGAGTATTTGATCTAACAAGGAGATACTAATAGCTCTGCCTTTACCTTCTTATAATGAGTGATTCCACTGGAAGCAAATGACTTCTAAATTGACATTGCGCACAACCAGACTACACTTCTGCTTCTATAAGAACAAGATTGATATATTTAACCCTTAGGTATTCTTTGGAAACCACATCAAAATGTTGGAACAGAAGTGTTTTAGCACAAAGCCTTGTGTTTGATTCAGTTTGTTAGTACTTCCTATAGACCCCAGTCTCTGAGGTTTATAACAGCTGAAGCAAGTTATAGATTGTTGCAATTATATTGTGGTAGCATTTTGATGTATATCATAATTTTGGTTCTAACCTATATTGATTAGCATGGTTACATCAGTAATATGTAGGGTAAATAAGTACTATTGCAAAAAAGAAGGGAACTGTAAATCCCTAACAAATAGTTCTGAGCATCTTAAAAATGGAGCTAAATGTATATCAATGTATCATTTTGTTTCTTTTAATAAATATATATAAGAATGCTATCTATTTGGAATATGCATTTGTGTGTGTGTGTGTGTTTGGAAACACACACATATATATATATAATACACATACAACTATCAAAATAACAACGTGAACAGTGAATCTGGGATGAACAGAATAAATTTTTGAGACCATTCTGGCCACTAGGAGTCCCACTAATATTGCAGTGCCTTGTATCGTCCAAATACACTTTTACTACCTCCACCTTTTGGGGAGGAAGACACTACTGTCATTCTCATTATTTATCCAGATTAAACTAGCTATTGCCACTTTTGTACCAATTTATCATACAAATCATATGATTGTGTACTTAGAACGTGTTTACATGTTACCTACTTTACCTTTTAAAATTGCGGAAACTAAATTCCTTGTGATTCAAAATCCCCCACAGCTGCTAGTGTATCAGAAAATAACTAAGAAGGAAGGCAGCCTAACCTTAAAGAAGCACAAATTCTTTTATTCATGGTCCTCAGCTGCTATTTATTAAACTTTTGGTGGCTTCTGATAGAATAGAGGCAAAAATGCCACCAAGCTTTTATCCACATCATAATAACTTAACCACTTTCAAAAATATTGCAGTCTATGTAATGTTCATATGTCTTTCTCTCCAATAGGTAATATCACTGATTTAAGAATGAGAAGTTATGTTAATACTTCACTTTTTCTTCGACCACTCAGCAGAAAGAGCTTTCCCATCATATACCTCACATATACTTCCCACAGGAGATTCAGTATTTTTTTTTTATTCAAAAATAGATTTGAGAAGTGATCCGTTCAGAGAAATGTTTCCTTGTCATCAAATAAAGGAAAGTTTCTATGGAAAAGTATATTTGGCTAAAAAGACCTGCACGAGTCTATAGTTGTTTCTGTGTTGCTCTAGGCTCTCAAAGTCCTCAATGGAAATGGACTTCTCTAGACATGATTCAAAGCAAGAGCCAACTTAGCCATTCTGAATTGCCTTACAGAGAAATCACTCTCACACACTGACTACAGATGGAGTTTAGGGAAATTAAAGTTTCAAACATAAGTAAGCCTTCCTGAATATTCCCTAAGGCCCTCTTGAAAATGTTGCCTTGTGACTTTAATGCAATTTATCTTTCCTTCTCATAGATACCTCAGTAATCTTCTGAAATTGTGTTGTGACAGGTGATTCCCTAGTGAGCATTTTCTGTGTTTAGTTTGGCCCTAACAGCTCTACACCAAAATTTATTTACTGCATCTTTGGCCTGTTTTACTCTTTTCCCTTGTTCCAGAGAGATCATTACAAAGTCTGGAGACTTCTGATGCCTTTTAATATTTTCTGAGCCATGTCCCCAAGTATAATCTATTTTTCTAGCACCTTGTTTTTTATAAAAAGTAGCAATTTTCTCTTCTGGGATCTCCATAACAGAACATTCAAAGACAATGTTATTTGCAACTGGTGTTGTATGAAATGACAATTATGAATGAACTTTAATGATGAATATAATGTTGATGTGGTTTAACTCCAGCCAGCAACTAAGCACCACACAGTTGCTTGCTCATTCCTCCCCTGGTGGGATGGGGGAGAGAATTAGAAGAGTCAAAGTGAGAAAGCTCGTGGGTTGAGATAAAAACAGTTTAATAAGTAAAGCAAAAGCTGCGCACACCAGCAAAGTAAAACAAGGAATTAATATACCGCCTCCCATCGGCTGGCAGGTGTTCAGCCATCTCCAGGAAAGTAGGGCTCCACCACATGTAACAGTTACTTGGAAAGACAAACACCATAAGTCTAAACGTCCCCCCTTCCTTCTTCTTTCCCCAGCTTTATACGATTAGCATGATATCACATGGTACAGAATATCCCTTTCATCAGCTGTCTGGCTGTGTCCCCTCCCAACTCCTGTGCACCCCCAGCCTACTTGCTGGCAGGGTAGTGTGAGAAACAGAAATGGCCTTGACTCTATACAAGTGCTGCTCAGGGATAACTAAAACATCCCTGTGCTATCAACACTCTTTCCAACACAAATCCAGACCATAGCCCTATATTAGCTACTATGAAGAAAATTAATTCCATACCAGTCAAAACCCGCACAAACATTTTCCTAACCTAATGAAGATCTTCGAACTCCATTCAACTGGCTCTTCTGAATCTGGCACTGGCAACTACAATTAGAGTCACTAAAAAGGCCCTTTAGTAGAGTGATAATGACAAAGATCATCTCACACCATATTAACAAGGAAGGCTTCTACTCTGAGACCTCTCCCTGGCTTAAGACAGTGCTGGTAATTTTTTTCTTGTATGGTTAGAAATTTATTACTCTATTGTCATGCCTGAATTATTTTTTCTTCAGTAGGAGTGCTATACCTGTATATTACTGGTTTACAAAATATAGTAAGTCTTAGGGGTGAGGATTTACCCCTACTACCAACACTGCATTACCAGTGTTGGTAATGCGCTTTTGCAGGAGTGTTTTTCTTTCATTCATCAGAACTAGCCTGGATCAATGAGTACCTGGTAATTTTTAATTACTGTAAACAAAACCAGCTTCCTTTGTTTGGGACAAATTTCAGTTGCCCAGAAATGTTCCATTTCTACTTATTCTCAAGGCAGTTTCCTGTGCTGAGTCAAGTTTCCCAACGAACCTTCCTTAGCTTTTTTGTCACACTCTGAAGATATGGCCTGTTAAAATACTTGGGCAACCATCTGAAGAACACAGTTACTAGGGCTGTCAGAAAAAAGTAATAAAATTTTTTCTACACCACCAATCCTTTCTGGTTTAATCTGAAGAGTAAATTAAAAAATATTTATTTATTTATTTATTTATTTATTATTTTATTACCCTCCCAGGGTTTCTTTCTATGGGGACACTCACTTTTTTTGTCAAAAATAGCACATAAAAGTTGAAAGTTTTCAGCAGAAAGGAATGTAACACAAATATTAATTTATTCATTTAGTTGATCTGTAGTTTTTGAGGTATTTTGGCAACAGTCACCTACTCATTGGAGGGTTCTCAACCAGATATATCTCCAAAGTATGCTTTGGCTAGCGATTTGTACAGTGCATCACAGTGGCTCATGGTGTGAGAAGGCTGTAGTTCCTTACAGGAGATATAACTTGGTATTATGAGTACTGGGAAGAGAAGACATTCCTAGGAAGTCAGTCATTATATAGCTTCCACTGGATGTCATTGTGACAAAACCTAAGTTTAGCTTTTATGCTAGCAGATGTATAGTGGCATAGTTTATTAAGATTCTTGGAATGTTTAGGCTTTTGCTTCACTGATACTGGAAGTTGTACAGACTCGGTTGGGTGGAATTTAAGAAAAAAATAACAATGTTTTGTATCCTCGTATATGTGCAACATTACCATTTGTAACTGCATTCTTAGCTTTCAGACATTCAAAACACATAATTATGTTTCTACAGGTTTAGAAATGTAGTTCTCACTATTTAGGAAAACATTTGTTTGAATAAGATGGCTGTCTTCCACAGGAACTGTTCAGACAGGTATCTTGGGTTAAATATGGTTGGTAGCTGTTAGCTTCACAAAGGACTCAAAGTGCTAAAAGGGTAATCTAAAAAGGCGGCATTGAAAACCCTAGTTAATAGTGATAGATATCTAAATCTTTCTAATGCAGTGTCAACAAACCGAGAATTCACTGTTAACAGGCAAAATGAAAAATCTAAGTGATTCATTCTTTTGACTGCATCCTTTTCTACAGTCTCTTATAATTCATCAGTAGGTTTTTTGAAATGGTTATTTAAGTGGAGCCCAATTCATATATTTCTGTCAATGATAATATTAGGTGACTATTCCTGTCTGTGTTTGTGCTATATTTTAGAGTCATCTGTCTGCATGTACTAGGTAAACACACTAACATTGACATATCTCATGATATATAGCTGTTTTTCATCCAAAAGAAAAGTTACGAATGTTCATTTACATACAGCTATGTATGTCTAGATAAATATGTAAATTTAGGGAACAAACATTTTGTCAGATAATGTGGGGCTGCAAACAGCATGCATGAGCTGCTTGCACAAAAGGTCATATATGGCTTTGACACAATACAGAAAATACTTTAAAACTACAAAATATTTAGACTGCGAGAAAAGGCATATGGTAGTGTGGGCCTGAGCACCCATTTCAACTTTTCCTAATGACTTGGAATACGTGTCAAAGCCATGGACATTTCTTGGAGCCCAAAAATTAGATTAATGTTAACATTCTTGTTATGTCTGAATTTATATATTTAATAAATCTATATTAATACCTGGCATTTATCAAGCACATCTCCTCAGGCATCTCAAATTGGATCTCATGCCATATTACTTGTAGTAATGAAAAAACAACATGCATGATAGCTTGATTTCAGATGATATCCCCAGTTTCCAAATGTCTTGCTTTTGATAGATCCAATTAACAAATCTATAATAAACTCACCATAAAGCACAAATCTTTGAAAAAAGTTTATAATAATTCTATATTACAGAACAAACAGGATCTAGAAATGCATGAAGACCACCAGTGTTAGCGACACTAATACACAAAGGGAACTAATTTCCTTTTTTAATCTTTCTGCAGTAAAATATCTATAATGAAATTAATTTAGACTGTAGATAGAGAATAGCTTTATGTAGGGTAGATCAGATCATTAGCTGGAGAAAACATTAATCTTTTAATTGCTCTCTGTGGCAATATATCTGACCCAGAGCAGATGAACTTGTAAACCATTCAAAGTTTCCCTCCTTATAAAAAAAATAAAATAATTAAGAACCTTAAGTAGTTTTATCTCTTGTGATAAATAATTTCAAAACTATGAAATGTGAAAACATTTCCACAGATACAAGGAATCAGGCTGTCTCAGAAGGCCCAGGGCTGAAGAGTAGCATTGATCTCCTTTAGTCATGGGATCTGACAAAAGCACAAATGCAGGTGATCAGCTGACATCTTCTGAGGCTCAGATAAGAAGAAACTAATCCAGAGGTATGGTCTTGCCTTTGATTTGTCTTTGTTTTTCAAATTATGAGCTTAAACTTTGGATGAAAATTTGCATTCTTTAAGGTGAGATGGCTTCAGTGCACTTTGAAAACGATAGGAGATACTGTCAGCCCCAGAAAGGCTTTCCTGAATTTGCTGACAGAACAGTCATCAAAGTGAATTGAATGGCCCTGGAGAATGTTTTAGATGTTATCTAGTGTTTAGTGTACTTGATAAAATAATTGCATTCAAAACCTACCTTTTCCTGTGTTCCCATTTTTTATAACTTTTTGAAGCAATGCAAAATTAGAAATACTGAGTCAGTTACCTGAGAATGTCTTTCCTTTCTTCCTCTGACATCAGTGGAAAATTGTGTCAGGTAAAATATGATGGACTGAACTCTGTTAAGCAACCAATAAAAGGAGCATTGTCTTGCATTTTCCAGTAGTGTAAGTGACTAAAGGTTGCACCTGACACAAAGAACCTAAATAGATTGTGGACATTAACAGTAGCAGAGTGTGTTGACATATTGAAAAAGCAATCTCATTTTGTTCCAAGAGGCTTATTTATAATGAATAATATATTTTGAATAGATATTTCTAATAGGCAGTAACAAAAAAAGTTTCTTATGTATTATAATATAATATGGATATTTTATAAATGTCAAAAGATATTGTCTTTTTTTACAGCATGTAATATGTTAAACTGGTTTGAAGTATGAGCTCTTCTTTTGGTTGCTTAAAAGTTGTGTATACTACTTCCATTTTGAGTCATGCATAGGTGGTGAATTCTAGCTTATTTAGAAAAATTATTACTCTTTTTAATCAGAAATTTCATTAAGTAGAGCTTGATTAAAAAAATGTATTTAAATTGTACTAACTGTTGTTAAATGTTTAGTGTTTTAACACTAAAATGATTTCATGTCAGATTTTAAATGAAAAATACCTTTCTTGTTTTTATGTTTGGCAGAGGATGAGCCTTTGGTTTATGTGGAAAAAATATATTTTAGGGACATTACATGACTTTATGAAACTCAACTTATTTTTCCATTCCCATGTTGCATTTCTGCTGGATGCTGCCTGTTCAAAAAAAGTTCAAATAAGAAGGCCTACCCTGATCCTGTTCTCAGATTGGTGCCTATAGTGGCATTAAAGAATAATTCTTCCCATCAACTCATATAGTCTTGAAGTGTATTTTTTAGAATTTCATAAAATGACCTTCACCTGAAATCCAAGTTCACCTATAGAAAGTTAAGCTTTAACTCCCACATATTAAGGGTTTGACCTGAAGGATTTGGTTGGGTTTTTTGTTTTGTTTTGGTTTGGTTTTTTTTTAACTCTGATGTATTTGAGTGCTAAAAAAGTAAATGATGCTGTATAGCCTCTCACAGGGTTCCTTGGTCTGCTTACTGAAATTTCATTTACTGAAAGGTAAAGGATAAACTGTCATGAAAAGGAGGATAGAAAATAGATGTGAAGAAGGGCTTGTGTGCCTAAAAGCTCATCTATGTCTTTCATTGATATCGGTTGCCTAATAAAATGCAAGTGCTCTCTCTGCAAAGTCTGACACGCTCACTAGTGCTAAACCCATGAACAGGAAAATCAAGCTAGAATGTGAAATGCCAAGAATTACTTAATTGGTTTTGTTTTCTTTCATTAAATCTAGGCACCATGACTATTTTAAGGACAAACAAGAAAAGTTAATATGCAGCTTTAACATTTGAATTACCCAACTGATCATTTTTGTAAATACATTTAATAGGTAAAATCTGTGTTTTGCATGTCATAGTCTGAATACAAGTGAGTTTTTGGCAACAGTAGCATTTAATTCCCCAGTGAACATGTCTGAAAGGTACCCTGCTTGGAAACTCTCCATTATAGGAACTGCAGAGTTTGGAATCAGAACCTGGCAGTGGAATTGGAAATGAAGCCTTTTTGCTGAATGAGAATGTGTCTTCTAAGCCAAAAGATCTACCTTCATCTTCCAGCCAGCGCCAGGTTTTGTGCATGAAAATCTGCACTGCTAGCAATGGACACAGTGGCTCTGCTAACATGGGAAGAGCACTGGAACCTCCGCTGGGTTAGACTCCAAGCTTGCGGTTCTGAATATTGGTTGACAGGAATCATTGAAAACCATCCCCTTCACATGCTTACTCACAATGTCTTTCCCAATACAAAGACAGCATGATTTTGACAGCCTGTTAGACTTTATAGATTTTGAAAACTAACAGTGTTGAACGACTGACATTGGGTTGCTCTGAGGTGGAAAAAGAGAAAAAGCCAATGAAGATTATGCAGTTTGGCTCTTTGGTAAATGAAGATCTATGAGAACAGAAAATAACACAATTTTTATTGTCAGGATGGTGTTACTTAAAAATGTGACATGAAGAGTGTGAAAGAGCATGGGAAATCATCTATGTTATCAAGAACAAGACTACAGCATGAACAGTTCCACTGATTTAATTAAAATGGCCTCATAAAATATAGATTGCCAATACTAACTTGTACATTATGTGTCATTTCCTTTCTTCACAGCATGTGAGGGCTAACAGATCAGTTCAAGACACAACTTGTTCTTACGCCCTTTTTAGTAAATGCTGACATGGTTTTCCCCATATTAAAAAGTAGCTACAGTTGCACTACACTAAATGAAAAGAACAGTAATATTAGATGAAAAAAATATAATGGACATAATTGTAATCTTAGAATTTCCCGGGAGATTGAAGAAGTTGTTGGCCAGACATTAACAGTGCTTTTTATTTAGTGAAATTATGGAGAAATTTTATGTCATGAACAATTGTTATATAAAAAACAGTTTGATATTAACTCATTTTAGGTGTTTCGTTATTGTATAAGGCATATATGTATATAGTGGGCCATAATAAATACTCTCAAATCACCTTTTTACTGTTACCCATGAACAATTATTAGAAAAATAAACATTTACTTCCTCTCAGAATAAGTTCTTACCTTCAAGCTATATATACTTATACTCAGAAGAGATAAACTGGCATCACATACACAGAGTGAGACTCAATAAAATTTCTTTGTGTTAACAAAGTTTGATGACAATGTTAATGGGCTTTTTCACTTCCTACCCTCCAGCAGGGCAAATAATAAAGTTACCTGACCTTGATTGTTATAGCAGTAAGTAGAAGCAAGAGCCTCTCTGCATACCATTCCTTGGCATTAACTATAATCATAGGTCTTACCACTCTGAGAGCGAACAGCTTCGGTACCATATGCTGTTAATTTTCAGAGAATTTGGTTAGAAGAGGCTTAGCTAAAAAGTAAAATTACTGAATAGAAAATTGGTTCTGTTTTACCTCAAACCAGAAAAGAGAGATAGCTAATTTCGGGGGGGGGGGAAGTAAAAATATGCCAATATCTTTGGTTTTTGAAGATATAAACTGCTATATATGTAATAACTATTATTATTGATATTCATATATACAGTAATGGAAACGTCTTAAGGTATACCTTACAAATACTGAATACCCTAGTGCAGACTGAAAAGTAGCACAAAACCTATTATTAGAGACATTCCAAGACACCAGCTTTTTAGTTTGCTTGGCCTAATACTGTGCTTCTAATGTATTTTAAGTGTTGTATAACCTAAGCATGACATTAGTTGAAATTCAGCTCTCATCGTCCAGTTTATTAAAGCTCAGAGGTAGGCAAATGTTGATTTTCTATCAAAGATAGTCCTTCTGAAATTACATAGGTCTCAATTCAGTATTTACCTACCTTGAAATGTGTTCAAATCTTTACTTGCGTAACTAAACCTACTTTTATTTTTTCATTAAGAAAAAAAAAAAAAA
>VXBH01007074.1:87955-108291 GCA_013400035.1 Rynchops niger | reverse complement strand
AAAAAAAAAGCCAAAATATACCTAACCAGAATATTTCTAATAAGTAACAGATATGAAATTTTTTATCTTCAGGTTATTTGTTCAGATACATCTTGACTGATAATGAATGAATGTTATTACAGTATGATGGTAACTAAGTGAAATGGTCTCACTGCACCTGTCAAGGGTATGTTCATATCACAAAAATTCTCTGTTGCCATATTAACAGAAGGTTCAGGTACCTAAACACCTCTTTAACTTGTTGAGTACATAAAGTCAGATTTATGTATCCTTAGTCATACTAGTCTCTAGATTTTGGTTTCGGTTGGTTTTGGGGTTTTTTTGCTTGTTTGGTTTCTGTTTGTTTGTTTGTTTGTTTGTTTTGGTTTTGTTTTGTTTGGTTTGGTTTGGTTTGTTTGTTTCTTTGTGATTGGTTTTGGTTTTGGTTTGGGGTTTTTTTCCACTTTTTTGAGAATATGGGATGCAGATTTAAAAAACGCTGACATTAACTTTCACTCATCAAAACCGCTAATTTTTACTGTTGCCACTGTTTGCCTTTGCTCCTGTAGAAACACAAGCAATACAAAGGCTACTGGCCAGCTCTCTGAAGGGCATTGATGAGTCCTGGTAGAACAACTTGTTCAGTACTGCCCGGTTTCCAAAGTTGCCTTCTATGTCTGATTATATGAATAACTAGTGTGATGTATCCCTAGTTCCTGGTATGATTTCTCAAAAGAATTACAAGTCCGATGGAAGGGTAGATTTAAATGCAAGGAGGGCTGTTTCTTAGGCAATCAGTCAGTGGAGACTGACCTATAGAAATACAGACTGACCTAGAGAAACATTGTGTAAATACACGTATTGCCAGGTCTGACCATAGCCTTTCAGGGTTTGGAATGATTTTATGTAATCCACATTGATTACTCGGGGGCAGAGAGATTTGCAGTAGTATTTTGGAGTGCGGCTGTTCAAAAAATGCAATTACCGCTTTGTACAATGATACAACATTTTAAAACTTAGTCTCATACTGTGAAATAACTTCCTCCTTTTTCTTTCCAAATCTCAAAATCCTCTGGAAAAACTCAAGTCCTAGAGTCTCGGAATGTAGAACTGTCAGAGTGGTTTGCTGCCTTTAAGTTGCAATCCTTGGAAAATTTATGTCTCAAAAGTGACTGAAAGCAGCCATTGTCAAAATTCATCCTACTGTAGCAGGATTACATAGTAGTTCTACCTCAAGCTTTCTACTTCTGCTGCTGGAGATTGAATTTCCTTTCTGATAAATTTTGATTTTAAAAAATCAACATTCTCCAACATAAAAAAGACAAGGAAACAAATTCTAACAATGAATTCCCTAAACAAGTGGACTGCAGTCATACTGCTTTTCAGTTTAATGAAACTACTGAGAAACAGTGGTTTGATTAATGAATACAATATGTTTCATTTAGAACTTAAGGTGTGTACTTCTACACATACCACCAGATGACATCCCTTTCATAGGTCTCCAATCTTTGTTAACAGGTAACCAGAGTACCATGGGATCATAGTAGACAGAGATGCGGATTGCCATATGGCTTGAGATGAGTGCTGAAAGACATTTTATACTGATTTAGAGATCCATCCTTAAGATAAATTTTCCTAAAAAAAATATTACAATGTAGAGTTTTACACAGAAATTTCATATGCTGACTATTGTCTGATAGTAAACTTGCAACTGATATAAATGAGATCTCAGATACACTGAAACTAGTTGTTGCCAAATTATGTGGCTTTCAAAGGTTATATTACAAACAGACTGGTGTAATAGTGAAAAGGTAACAAAGTAGCCAGTAGTAAATGAAAGCATTTAGAGTAGTAAATGGAAGAAGAGTTTTGAGAAGACAGTATCAGTGCGGAGTCTCAGAAAACCTTGTCATTTCACACCATGTCCACAATAGCCTCGCATATATCCACATCTGCATACCATTCTGGACCCTCCCAGGTCTTTCAGCATCACCTACATAATTTTGATTTCTAAGCCAAATTTGATTATCTCTCTTTTCCTATAGTCTTTTCACCTGCCAAAACAGAAGCAGAGAATGAGAACCAATGGTTATTCCAATTGAAAGGCCCATAAATTGTCAAAAGTAATACCCAGCTCTGTCTTTATGATATGTGATGAGTTTATAAGCTTGTAGGTATGATGAAAATTCTGAGAACAGAAAATAGCAAGGCATGAAACTGATCACTACATTCATAACAGTATAGGTTTGTGATGTTCTTCAGAAAAGCCAACTTCAGTTTCCCTCCATAGTGAGTGTTACTTGCTTAGGTAGCCATGGGATGACATGCCATAACATGGGAGAGTTTCTGCTCCTCAGTACCAAACGTAATACAGGCAGAACGAGTACTCTTTTGTATTCATTGCTCCTGGAAATCACATTCTTAGAACATTGACATCCCTCACCTTAGCAGTTGCCTCGTTAATTCCAGCTGTTACATTGGAGGTGGTATAACAGGTAATATTTGTCCTTGCACATTTAACAGCTGAGTAAAGAATTACATATATATGGGCTAATGATGTGTTGAAACTACTGCTTACTGACAGCAAACATTATGTTCTTTGGTAAGGTGGAGTTCACAGGTCTTTGTGTCTATAGCCACATCTCAATTATCAGTGCTCTGTAATCTGATCAATGGTCTGTTACCCCCATATTTTAGCAGTCAACACTGTGATTTTTAATTAAAGCTAGCCATTTGTGTGAAATGATTACTCTGTTCATTATCTTGACAATTTCATTACTGTATCAGGTAAAATAAAACATTTATAGCAAGGGGAAAATTTATGAGCTATTGTAAGGTTCAAGGAGGTTCATCACGGCAGTTGGCTGAGGCTGTTATCATTAACATCAATGGAACAGGTCACAGTTCCTGGTACACCACATGCCAGTTATCTCCTTTTAAATGAATTATACATGTATTCATTAAAATTCCCCAAGTACCATGGGAATATGAACATTACAAGCATTTGTACCCTGCTTGCACATTCACAGCGTGATATGCATGTGCAGTGGAAGTTAGAAGGATTTGACTATGAAAGGCTTTGCATGTCTGATAATGCTTCTAGGAGCTCTGTTGAGCATTCCACATTCCACATGCAAAAGTTGTTTCTGTGACTTTGACCTCACACCAGCTGAGAATTGAAGAATCCAACTCTGCTCTTTATTTTTTGGAAGTGTACTTCTATGTACTTCTCATAAATCTGAGGAAGAAAAGATGTACCTACCCTGAGGAGCAGCCAAAACTTCTGTTCATGTTTGGATCTGGGAGCTTGGGTGGGAGGGGCTGCAAGCAAGAGGGG
This sequence comes from Rynchops niger, assembly GCA_013400035.1. Taxonomy (NCBI): domain Eukaryota; kingdom Metazoa; phylum Chordata; class Aves; order Charadriiformes; family Laridae; genus Rynchops; species Rynchops niger. The sequence continues at coordinate 104,975 of VXBH01007074.1, read as the reverse complement.
AGTGCAGCAGAGGAGCACTAAAACCATAGATGACCATCTTGATGAAAAGTTATCTACATGCCATCGTGTGCAACCCAGCAAATTAAGTTATCAGCAGGCCCCTTTGCACAGGAATGTTACCATTGTTCCGGTGCTGATATGTCAACACCAGCTTAGCTTGCAAAGAAATCACAGAGGTGTTGTGTAGAAGGGAACACCGGCACATGGACTCTGTCACCTTTGAATGTCTTGAGGCTGTTTCTATTATACACGCTAGTGTGATGTCCAATTTTAAGGCACCTAGACTGTTCACAGAGGCCAGCCATTGGAGTTCAGTTGTGATTTTTCCTAAGTATGAGGGGACAGAAAAAGGACAGGGATGGGGGAGAGAACAGAAAGCATGTGGAGAAAGTGAGCTGGGTTTCTCAGCATCGGGGAAATGCTATTCTTTCTATTGAAGATTTCAGCTTTAATTTTCTAGAGGACATACTAATATTTTCCTTAGCACAGGATGCTATTTTGCCTTGCAATTACCAATAAGCNCAACTTCAAAACAATTTAGTGAGCAAATTTCTCAGGAATGATGTTTAGTTATTAGGGCATTAGGAAGAGGTACACCTGTATTCCAGGTAATATATTCCAGCTAATTTACATTTCAAAGACATCCATCATCTTCACACTGAGTTCATTTAATCTCCAACTTTTGTGCTACAAGGTCTGGCTATAGCTTTGTTCTTTTGGGAGTTCAACACCTCAACATTCTGACTTTATGGATAAGTGTTTTAGCTACCTGCTGGTTGCAGAAAAGATAGAAACTTAACAGCACCCATTGACCTTTTAATAAAGTGTTGTACTATCTATCTGTGCTAATTAGACACAATCAGACCTCAGGTATCAGTTCTCAGCTTGTTCCACCTCTGTGTGTCTGGATCCAGACTGTGAATTAACATGTAGAAAACTGGTATCTGCATGTTCACACTGAGTCATTTGTCCACAAGGAACAATTTGTTAACTCTAGGGAATTCTTCAGACTGCATACAGAGGAGCCCTCCCCCCTCCCCACACAGTTTGTTGATGTTCCAACAGACTTTCTGAATTGCAGGATTCTAGTCTTTCTCTAACTGAAGTAACAAATTCCCAACTGAAGTAAAAATTGGGATGTGTGGAGCATAGTCCAGTCCAAGAAACCATGTATTTCAATGACTCTTTTGTGCAATTTTGGCATAAAAACTGCAAGGCAAAAATGGGAACTTCATGAACTGTAGGAAGCTTAATTTTTTGATACTACTTTCCATCATGTATGGAAAGTACACTAAGACACTCATATATGTCTTAGTGCACCTTGGCAATTGTCATGCTGTGCCTGTGTCTTGCATGGTGTGCACTACCGATGGGATACTGCTTAAATTCTAGTTCACTTTCCTACATATAGATATTGACTGGCATTTGAGATTCCCTGTGCTTTTCCCAGTTTGCTTGCAATGAACAGTGCAGGAGGCCATGTATCTATCTCCAGCAAGTCTTCTGGGTCTGCCATCCCTTTGTGTATATTTTAGGTACCCTGCAGCTTCACAAAAGCATTTCAGTGCCTATGTTTAAGAAATGGAATTAAGTCTTCTCTGATTATAGGATCTCCTTGCCGGGAGTCTTGTATCTGTGATTATACATTTATGTAGCCTATGTCAATGGAGTCCTGAACCTAGATGGGGACATCCAGATGCCAGTTGTGCTCAAATAACAGTTCAGCCTGTAACAACAGTGCCATGAAATTATAGGGGAGTCTAACTCAGGATTAAAAACTGATATCTGTTTTCTTTGTAAGAGTCTATACAATACAGGCATCTAGGACCTCAACACAAACAACAGAAGCTCGATTGAATTGGCCACCCTAAAGTGTCTGAAAACTCTGCATAGGTCTGGCAAACATGAAACAAGATCTATAACAGGTTCAAGCTCTTCTGGAACAGCTGTATCTAAGTGGGATAGTATTACTCATCTCAGATTGCTCTATGAACTTATGGTTTGACTACTGAATAGAGTCCTAAGTGTTCTTAATTTTGGAATAATATCACCTTCTGATCCTATCCTTATGCTTCCATTAATTTCTACATTATTAGAGGACAGAATTACTTTTTTAAAGCACAGCTGATGACTTAAAATCACATTTCTTGCTTTTGACTATATCCATAATTTGCCTTCCTCAACTATTTATGTTGAGGTTTGTTCTTCTGTTTGTATCTCAATTCCTACTCTGTTCTAAGTTTGAAAGAACTCTGTGTACTAAGGAAGAGTGGTAGACAATCTGATTTATTTTTTGGCTCAGGAAAAAGTTCTGGAGAAATTAGTTTTTAAATTAATTTACTGGGTAAGGTCGGTGTGACAGGATTTTAGTATTCTTGTTTTTTTTTCATAAACAATAGTAACAGTTCAACATTGTATAAAAATCTATGATCAAGAAAACCATGGAAAACAGCAGAGGACAGTGTCACCAGACACCTCCCAAACAGGTTGTTCTTTCTGCTTTGTTTGCACTGATGACAACCTGTGCAAAATGCATGAGGTGTGATCCAATGCTACCCCGTTACAGTTTGTAGAAAACTTCACTGGAAACATGTATAATACAGACACAGGATCTATCACCAAAAATAAAATAAAAAAAACCCTTCCTGCCACAAAAAAACCACCTTTTTTTTTTTAGCAGAGGGAAGATTTTTCCAATTGCAGCAACAACACCAGAAATGCTATTTGGTTGTAGAAAATCTTGTAAAATAATAATAACTCCACAAATAGGTTTCCACAAAGAACACATGTCAGTGAGATTATGTCAAGAAGAAAATAAAGAATTCATGAGGGAAAATTGTTTGCCAGAGGAAAATTAGAATGTGAAGCGCTCTATTCCATGTCTGTGTAATAGGGACTCATAATTTGTAATGATCAGAGGAAAATATTATAATGGCTTAGCAACATTACAGAAATGTAAATGGGAAAGAAACCAACAAAACAACTGACATCCAAAACCCCAAAGAAAATGACAAGACAGCAAGGAAAAACAAGCTGAAATGAAAACAAATGTGAACTTACTCTTAGAAGCCTCTAAATATCATTTATAGTTTAGAAACAGAGGAAAAATCAAAGAACTAGCATAAAGCCGGTTACTAGGAAATTAAATATTGGTTATTTAGCATTCTTATTTTCCTCTAACTAAAGCAGTGGGAATACAGTAAATGCACAAATTTATATTAAAACCCAATAAAATCTCCACTTCACTTCTCCAGTGTTAAATATTTTTCAGAGAAAGAAAACCTGCAATGGTAAATAATATGACCTTTGTTGGGGAAGAGGTGACGGAAATAAAAAATTAAAAGAAAAAAAGAAACATAATGGAGCCTTATCCTTACATTCCTTTTCTCATGTCTAGGTTGCACTTACTTTCTGAGGACATGCACTGAATACTGAAAGCAGCTGCTATCACTTTGAATTGTGTCCGTAGCAACCAGGAATAATCAAATTTCTCTTCAGCCTTTCTGAACACAGAATGTACAGTCTTCCTCCCAAAAGAAACTTTTGAAGATCTGTAAATACAGATGGAGAAGAATCAGTACAAGAATTTTGCCCAACCACAATGCAGCTAACGACATCCACATAATCCAAAGCATGGCTGTGTTTTGTGGTTGTATTTTTGCACCTTGACATAGAAACTGGCCAAGGTGACCTGTTTCTCTGTTCCTCATGATTGCCCTATTTCATAGACAGAGGCTGGAAGAAGTTAGGATGTTTCATGATTATGGATTATCTTTAACTCTTTCAACAAGACAGAAACCAGTGGGTCTGTGGAATGTTGTTACTGACTATATCGAAGCACTGAAGGGCAGAAACAACCAGGTCAGTGAAAAAGACGGTGATGATATAATATAGAAGAGAATTCTAGACATCAGCTTTTAGATTTACTGAATGCATTCTCCACATATTCCTGATCCCACTGTTAAAAGGCAGTTTTTTAAAATCATTATAGTACTTGTATATTAGTTTGCAAATGTTATAGTCTCTGGACATTTAGTAATGGGAAATAGGTTCCATCATAAAGCTATTGAATCTAATTTGCTAGGCTGGTATTTTTGACACTCCTTAATGAGGCAAAGAGTAAATTAGCATCAAGTCTACACAGTACTTACTCACTGACCTTAATTTTTATAAGAAAACGAGAAAACTTTGTGCTTCTAGAGGTTTATGCTGCATTTTTCAGAACATTTAACTTGTAAGGTAAAACATGCAATTAATATACTTCTTTGATATCTTTGTATGATAAGACATTAACAATTAAAGGCTATCAGAAACTGCCTTGTCATGTCAAGTTACTTAAGCAAGGTTTTGTGTAGTTGAAGACTCTGGGTGAAAAGACATTTTTTTTTCATGTAGGCTGAAGGTCTCGTATTGAATTGTGCAAGCATGGATACAACACAAAGTAAATGAACATCTTTTCAGGAAGAATATGTCTCAAAATCAGTATAAAAATAATTAGCCAAACAGAAAAGGAGCACCATACTGGGGTATTTTTATAAAACACTTCTACAACAGTGGATTACACATCTGGACTGTTTTCAATTTTGTCATCCCAGATATTAGATAAAACTCAACTGAGTTTATAAAAGCTGTCAGGACTGCAATCAGAATGATATATTACTCTTAGAAAGACAGATAAATTATCACATTTGATAAAGACTACAACATTGCATAGAAGTAGTTCAAAGGAGTAAGCAAGGTACATGACTTCATTAAGGGAGTATTGAAGGCAAGTTATTTCTTTCCCTCCTGTATGAGTAAGCCAGAAACAGGCATATGTGTTGTAGCCTTGTGTGCAGGGAGATAAACACCCTTGTGACGGGGCATAGGTGCTTGCAAATGGGATTCACAGCAGCTGGACTTCTGGAACATTCTGTAGGCAAAGGAAAGCTGGAGAAACAATGATTCTGAAACTCTCCATCTAAGGATTTGCAGGGATTTGCCTTTGTGAATCTTGGATTCAGATTTGGGATTTGTTATCAAAATGAATAGTATCAGATATTTTATTTAGTTTTCATTTCCCTCCGTATGTGACAGACCTCTTAGAGGGGAATTCAGCTCCTCCCACAGAGGTTTGGGCTAGGTGCTCTCCCTGGCCTGTCTCCATTTTCACAAAGGGAGCAGTGGGGGACAGTTTTTCTCTGAATTTATCATTGTCCACTAAGAAACTTGCCAGAGAAAGTTCAAAAAGGTCAGTATTTTTGTCCTATTGTAAACAACCACTTCACATTTTAAATTTTCTGACCTTCGTGCCATAAATATTACTGCATAAACTATGTAGTTTCCTGCAAGATGGTCTCTGAGGGTTTAATCCTGAACCCGCTCTACGCATTGTAGCCCAAAGCAGACTATTCTCTGCATTGTGGGATTTGTGTATAAATGTCACAGCTGCGAGGGTAGGACTGCCTCTGTCCACTCTCTAGGGCTTCTCCTACCCTGCCCATGTCCCAGGACCCCATTTCAGCCCCCCAAGGCCATGGGTGACACCACAGCAGGGCTGGTCTCCAGCTCTCCCCAGCTCTGACCAGCTATGGGCCCTGCTGAGCCAGGCCCACCTTCAGACCCACATCCTGGCCCAGCCTCCACATATCCTCAGGGAAACGCCTGATGCCTGGGGCTGTGAAGATGCAAACCTTCATGTACCAACATTTACAAGCCTCTTAAGCACCATACATCACATATCCAAGAGTAGGTGGACAAGCGAGGCAGGGTTCTTGGATTATGGTTAGGATTTCAATGCATAAACTACATGTAAACTGTGATGTAGGCACCTGAGTGAAAACTCACATCTGGAGAGGGAAGCTTGAAGAACCTAGAAATATTTCTTTTTTTAAATAGTAACAAATGCAAATGTCTTCTTAAAATGCTATATGTATGTTTAGTGCACAAAGAGACAGAATAACAAGGGCTACTTCACAGATTATCCAGTCGAAGAACTGTTCAGCACGACCTTAATTTTAGCTCTGTTTTCTAACAACAAATCCTCTGCTTTATTTTTGCTGTTCATACCAATATACACATCTAAAGAGCTTGTTAACACTGAACTGAATAAATCTATGCTAAATATGTACTGAATGGCTAATATAAAAATGCTCACTTTTGGATGCTGGTCTGCTATCTAAAGCAAGTTGTTAAACTACTTCTCATCTTAGAAAGATCATACAGAGAGAAAAAGTGAAGCCACTGAATTTCTTCTTCATGGATTCATTGACAGTGGATATAACTTTAAATACTCTGTATTGCTTTCTGTCAGTAAACGGCTTCAGTTTCTTTCCTCCCAATTTCAGCTATGTAACTGAAATAGTTTTATTAGGAAGTTTCCTGCCTTTGACTCCCTTTATAATCCCATCAGCAGTCTTGCCCTCCTCTTAATCATATCAAACGGGTTGTTCCATGAGTAACATAAACAGTAACTAACACGGTGTAAGAAAAAACCTAATTTTTAAAGAATTTTGTAGCTGGTTGCCTAAACAGAATGAAAAGAGAAAAATATTTAATGTAGAAATTAATGAGAAAAACAATTCTGATGTAAGTGAAAGAATAAAACATAAATTAAAGAATTATTCTAGGACTGCATTTTCATAAGTAATTAACAGTCTTTAAGGTAGAAAAATAATGTAATGAAGCTGGTTAAAATATTAGGGGAATAATATACTTCGCAATGCATTAAAGATCTGCTTCTTGAAATAATTTTTTAATAATTTTATGAGTTAGTTATTTTAGTTTACCTTTATCTTAGAATTTTAAGACAGAAGAAAAACAAAGCGAGACACAGGATGCTGTAAATAATATTTGGAATGAAAGGGAGTCTTTTTTGCTGGAAAAATAATGTGGATTCATTTTTATCACTAATTCTGTACTGAAAGTGGAAATAGGGATGAACAATATTGCTGAAGTTTCACTTTGATGGAAATTTTCTATATCCACAATAGTCTAAGCATATACATCATGTTTACATTCAACTATAATTTCTTATTTTTTAATGAATCCAGATCTGAATTCAGTGTGGTGGAAATTTAGAAAATTATTTTATTTTTAAAGCATTCACGTAAATTCCTGTCTTTAGAATTAAACAATGGTTGTTTTAATACCTTGTAATTGTAGAATTTGAGTAATATGTCATTCACTGTTGGTCAGATTGTATCTTTTTAGGATTATCTTATTTGTCCACTGTAGTGATTGATAGCTGTGCTAGGGGAACTCTTGATAAGCATTTTTTAACAACTGACCTTTCTAAAGCTTTTCTCTGTAAGGTAGTGTTACAAATATATGTTCTTTATTTTTGCAGTTTTGAAGACATTTGTTTAGCAAAGATTTGAAAGGAGAAAATAGTTGTGGGTTGTTTTATTTTCCAAGCAATTTAACCAAACAGATGCAGCACCATTATTTTTCAAGAACTGCTTTTGAACTAGACAGCTCCGAGTTATGTCTTAGCCTTTCCTGTATTCGTCTTCAACATGTAAATGCATAATCATTGCCTGTGTTCATAAATCATAACTTATTCCAGTAATAATAGTTGGTCTTAGCTTTCACCTTCTCAGTGTTTGTCTTTTGAATGTCAACAACAGAAACTGAAAATAATACTTTGTTTACACAATATAGCAGGGAGCTCTCTATTTGTGTGGAAACTGACATGTTTCTTTTGCTTAACAATAGTCTTGGCTTCTGGCTTCGGCTGTATTGTCCTTAGACACTTCAGCTATCTCTGATATATACAAGACTAGATAACAGTAGGTCAAAACGTGACAAAATAGTTATGATCAACATATTCGTTAAGGCTACTGACTGTTAATGCAATTACGTTACTCCAACTACACTATAGACAAAATCAATCTACAAGGAGGAGAGAATCATAAATGGAAGGTTAGATGTATTTTTTACAAGCTGTTTGGCAATAGCTTGAATATATCTGAAAATGCCTCCTCAAAGCCCCAGTTTCCTAGTTGACTTTGACCAGCTGAATGGCTGAAAAGGATGAGTCTTTGTAATACAAGGAATCCATGAGTGTGGTTTATTATGTTTTTATATACACTATGAAACCAAACATGTTTGACAGAATGCCAACACTGGTGGTATAAGTCTGCCAACTGTCCATCTGCAAGTGAGCTACCTTCTACGTTTGAGGCCAAAGCAAACTGTGGCTTTAAGTAGAACAGCTCAAAGCTGCAGGAGACTGTCTTTCTTATCCTTAAATATTCCATCAATTTTTCTTCCAAGTAGAAATTGACATGCTAATAACATTATCCTCTTCGATATTTGAGCAATACTCAGGATATTAATGCTCTACTGATACTGACCCTTTGATAGTGAGAGAAAGATGGCTAATGACAGAGAGAAAAGAATATAGAGTACGGAGAAGTAGTGGCTTAAAGGTAAAACTGTAGTGAACTCAGGAGATTAAAAAGTAAAGGAAGGAGAAGAATACACCATAGGAGAAAAGAAAGTGTACAGCAAAGAACTGATGTAAATCTGAAACAGAAAGAATGAAAGAGAAAGTGGTAATTCTTTAAACAATGAAGTAAAGCACCTTTTTAGAAAAGATTAAGTGTTTTTTACTGTGCAAATGAAGTTAATCTCATTAGCACTTAACTTTTATAACAATGTTCAGTTTAATTCAAACATGCTGGATGCTGTAGCACTGTTCCTTAAAAAAAGGTCTCTGACGGGGCGGTGGAGTGTGTCTGTGTAGTTGATATCAATATAGCCCCTTCGCCTCCCAGACAGTGAAGAATCACTGTGTTTATTGGTCTGGAAACACATCTAGAGTCAGCAAATTCATACCCAGGTCAAAATGAAGTAGAATTCTGTTAAAATTACAAAGAGTTTAAAGTGGACACTTGATAAAATCTTATTTAGGATGTGGTACATTAGCATCTTTTTTGCTTTATTTTATAATATTCTACCCAAATTGTATTTAGTGCACAACTGAAAGAGACTGTGTTTAAAGAGTTTGGTATACAGTGCCCTCCTTGCCAAGGTGACGTATGCCATAATATCTAGTAAGTGATCTTTTTCCAGAGCACATATGTTTGGTACATATGGATACCAGTAACCTGCAAGATGCCATTAAAAATATTTTTGACGACTTTGCCCTACATATTTATAAATGCTGATAACTTTGAAGCTAAAAACTAGATGTAGCATTAAGTGCGATGATAATAATAATAGTAGTAGTAATAATAATAATAATTATTGTACCACGTTTTCATGTTTCCAAATCCAAATTTAATTTTCTTGTCTTAATCTTGTATGGCATTATGAAATTGCACTTTTTCATCATGTTTACACCTGCCATTGCTAATGCATTACCAGGTGTGAGATTTATGAGTGGAGCACATGAGACCTGCCACAGTTAATCACATTTGTAACCTTTCAGATACACTGCAGAATTTTTCTTGCTGTGAAACACGCTTTACCTTTTAATCTATGCTGAGCATAGTTCTAACATAATACTGTAATTTTTTCCTTATGTATTTCAAGTTCAGTCATCAAATAATAGTATCCTAATTATTATCCTTCTTTCACATTTTTCTATCAAAGAACTATTTGTATTTCAAGGAAAGACTGAAGTAGTCAGAGAGAAATAAGCAGATACTAACCTTTTCTGGAATAAGAGATACATTTAAATAGATGTGAATGAGGTGGTACTATCACAATCATTCATCATAATGCTTACAGATAATTTATATCGTATTTTTAGAATTAGAAAGAACCAGTTCAGAAGTTTAGGCTTAGTGATTTGCAACTTCGTGTGAAATCTCAAAAGATCATTTGAGAGTATTCTACAAATGAGAGAGTCAAGTCAACTCAGTGGGATTGTACATATGATTGAAGCAATTCATGTGATTGTATATGTCATTGAATCTAAGCAGAAAATATTAATGATTTTTGAAAATTCATATTAAATATTTTTTACATCTAGAACTATGCTAAAGGTCTCTGTGGGAATAGAGATATCTATTTCTTGATATTTTTTTTTTATTACACATTTAGGAATGTTGGTCTGAATTCTATAATAAATAATTCTTAGCCAAACTTGGAATAAATTTAACAGTTTATACAAAGCTTCTCCTTACTTATTTGCTGTTACAATAAGAATTTAGATAAGAAATGTAAATCATGCAATTACTTTTACAGCCTGCTATGGGTGGCTTTGCCATTACTAGCAAAAAGCCTCAGCCTTTTCATTGACCTCACAACACAGACTCCGATGACTTGCCTGGGCTTGTTTTGGCCCAAGCTGATTTTAGCTTGTTTTAGTTGTGATAGCTACTGTCTAGCAGTCAGGTAACTGCCACCTAAATTACTTTTAGCTTTTGTTTATCTTCGTGCAGTTGTATGGTGCAACAACTCCTGCTAATTAATAGATTGTAATTAGAAGTAATTATTTTGAGGAGAATGAAAATATGGTGTAGAAGAAGAGAGGCACAGGACAGTGCTGGCAGCCTTAGATATTGTACACTTATGATATTCAATAACTGACAACTTATTACAGAGCAGTGTGAGAAAGACAAGGTGCTTACTGTAAGGCGCACAGAGTCTGGTTGGAGGTCACTGACAAGTGGTATTCCTCAGGGGTCAGTACTGGGCCCAGTCCTCTTCAATATATTCATCAATGGCCTGGATAAGGGGATAGAGTGCACCCTCAGCAAGTTTGCTAAATGACACAAAGCTGGGAGGGGTGGCTGACACACCAGAAGACTGTGCCGCCACACGGAGAGACCTGGACAGGCTGGACTGTTGGGCAGAGAGGAACCTTATGAAATTCACCAAAGGCAAGTGTAGGGTGCTGCACCTGGGGAGGAATAACCCCATGCGCCAGGACAGGTTGGGGGCTGACCTGCTGGAGAGCAGCTCAGCTGAAAGAGACCTGAGAGTCCTGGTGGACAACAGGATGACCATGAGCCAGCAATGTGCCCTTGTGGCCAAGAAGGCCAGTGGCATCCTGGGGTGCATCAAGAAGAGTGTGGCCAGCAGGTGGAGGGAGGTCATCCTCCCCCTCTACCCTGCCTTGGTGAGGCCGCACCTGGAGTACTGTGTCCAGTTCTGGGCTCCCCGGTTCAAGAGGCACAGGGAACTGCTGGAGAGGGTGCAGCAGAGAGCTACCAAGATGATTAGGGGACTCGAACACCTCCCTTATGAAGAAAGGCTGAAGGATTTGGGTTTCTTCAGTCTGGAAAAAAGACAGCTGAGAGGGGATCTTATCAACACTTATAAATACTTAAAGGGTGGGTGTCAGGAGGATGGGGCCAGGCTCTTTTCAGTGGTGCCTGGGGACAGGACAAGAGGTAATGGGCACAAACTTGAGCATAGGAAGTTCCACCTAAACATGAGGAGGAACTTCTTTCCTTTGAGGGTGGCAGAGCACTGGCACAGGCTGCCCAGAGAGGTGGTGGAGTCTCCAACTCTGGAGATATTCAAAACCCACTTGGACACGTTCCTGTGCAACCTGCTGTAGGTGACCCTGCTCTGGCAGGGGGGTTGGACTACATGATCTCCAGAGGTCCCCTCCAACCCTGCAATTCTGTGATTCTGTGATAGGACCTGCTTAGAAGAATGAATACTACCTGGGACTATAAGCTTTTATCTCAGGGTCCATGTGACATGAAGACCCAACCTAATCTGGCTCCCACTAGCTGAGAACACCCCATAATAATGACAGAATGATAGGACATTTGCCAGAGAAAACAAGCATATAACCACAGACAGAATGAGAACTGACCAGATTCCAGAATAAAACCACTCCTGCAAGGGACATGTGGTTACAACAACAAAAATTAACACACCACTGACCACACACCTACACAACTTGCAAAGGACAAGCATGTACTGATTATGCAAGCATTACATAAGATTAGCCTTATCGTGAGTAATTTTTTTTATCTACTCAACTATATTTTAACGTATATATAATCCACCTTCTCTATATCGGTGTCCTCCATGCAATAGGCCAGGGCACTACCATGTGCGTAGCCAATATGAAAGAGTACATTTCCTTGGTAATTCTATGCTAAGCGTCCTTGTCTCCTCTGCTGGCAAAGAGATGACTTTGCGACTTCGTAAATTGGTGAAATTGGTGCTAATAGTAACAAATAGAAGAGAAAAAAGCCTGTCTAATGCAGAACTGGGAATGAATGAAGAAATAACAAGGAAACAGACTATTAGAAAATGAACAAAAATAATTCAAAATGAATTCACAAAAGGGGAGGAAGAAATCCTTCCATTAACACCATGCTTCCCCTGGTAAAGGCCTCCAGTCTCTGACAGGTCCCTCCTGGAGATGGTGCCACTGATCCTGGGACCCAGCTGAGCACTGGGAGTAGGAGTACACCACCGCAGGCAAATAGTTCAGACTAGAGAGTTTGCATGCAACATTTTAAATGTATTGTGAGTGATTAATTAATGTTAATGTATTATTACAGAATATTCATTATAATAATTAGAATATTAATCTAAACAATTTGGACTATAATTGTTGATTATCACTGTAGCTTGACTAATAATAATAATAATAATAATAATAATAATAATAATAATAATGTGTGTGCTATTATTTTTTTTTAGATTGCAAAGCATGAATTAGACTAACATCAAATTTCTTAGGTATATAAATGTACTCCTTTTGGCTCATAGCAACATTTTTTGAGTGTAATACTTCAATGTCTTTTCTAATATACAGAGTAATTCGTTCTAATATGGTACAAGTGATTCAGTTAATGCTAATTTATACCTTAAAAATGTAAAGAGTATGTATATGATTGTGAATGGATCCATCAGACTGCATACCCATATGAAAATTTTTGTTAAACATGATTCACCTAACTTCTAGACAATTAGAATTATAACAGCTGATAAACCAGGTAAAACAATTTTAAAAGATCACTCATAAATTTAGCAACATAACAGATGAGGAGTTGGCTGAGATCTGAATTGCTTAGCTTGCTTATTTTGGGGGAAAATATTTCTTCAACTATTCCCTCCTTAATGATACATCATGGCATTAGCAGTAAAGTATTACGGTTCACATTTTGATGTTATATTTTATTTACAATATAATACTATAAAATATTTACATAGCAATAGTCTAGGCAAGACAATAGAATAAATTTTCACTGTATCTTAAATATAATGATATGATTTATATCCTCTGTCCTCTGTTTTTCATCAGTTTTTCCTTAAGACCCACTTCTACCATCATATCTATGAGAAGAGAGCAATGAGACAGTTTCACTTTTGATGAAATATTTAATTTTAATGCAGAGTCAAAATAGACAAATAGCATTTGAATTCAGGATTCCTGAAAAAGCAACTTTCTGCAAACATCATGATTTCAGTAATGTCTCTAGTGTATTAATATTTTACTTACAAAACTGAATATTAGATCTCTTCACAGTGGTATTAGTCTCATATTTGGCAATGTAGGTTAATAAAGAGTATTGAAAAGTTAAGCAAGCAATCTGAACCTATGCCTATTCTATGGATTTTTACAGATTTAATTTTGGAAACTGAGTAACACAAAGCGGCAGTGAAGTTTATATTCTCTACATCATACATACAGGAAAGACAGTTCTGCTGGTGTAACACAAGCATGGAAAGTCTCCACACATGCACAAAATTAATTTGCTTATAATTAATCGAACATAAAATTATTAATTCTAAATAATGCATTTTAAAAATGAAATTTGAGTGAATGGTTACTTCTGAAATATATCCAAAATTGTCAGCCTTGTGTGTGTACAGGAAAACTTCACTTATATGGTTAACTTCATTGTGAGAACATCCCAAATAGTAAGAATTGATGTCACCCTAAACTCTATTGTTTGGATAGAACCGCTGTTGCATGAAAAGGGGCAAAGCGGTTTTGGCAGAAGATTAACCCCCTTGCGTTCTAACACTCCTCACCGAGGTGGGAGGCTAGGTGCGGCTAGGTTTAAATTCTGAGTGATGCCCAATTCAGCACTATCAGTCCAATCGCGTTTAATATGTATTAAACTATTATGATTTGGATACCCTAATAGTGGACTGAAACTTCAGTCTAGTCGTGCTCATGAACTAGCACGGCCACTCTTGAGTCTTTGGTCACCTTCAGTGAGAAACCAAAACGACTAGCTACTTAAAAAAGTTCAATTTATTTAAACAACAGATATATAGGTTCTTAGGATTGCCGGTGATAAATACACTGTCTGCAAAGCACGTGCAAATGAAAGTATACAAAACACGCGACAAAGTTATAAAGATACAGCCTGGCTATAAATGTAGGAAAGAGAGTCTCTAGAGAAATTTCTAAGTTTCCCGAGAAAGCAATCGGTATAACCTAAGTCTTACCCAAAGGCATCCCTATGTGGGGGAAGAAAGGCTCAACCTGTTGACTGATCCCTGAAATCAGTGATGTAATTCTTCGTGATGGTGTCTTCCCTGGGTATCCCCGCTCTCTCAGGCTATTTTTATCCTATTTGTTATCTTCAAGGTGGGGTTTGAGTGACTTTAGTCATATATACTTTTATTATGATTGGTGTAAAATTTTCTCGCTTCACAATTAAAGGTATAGTTTATGAGAAATTCAGGGCGCAGACTCAAGAAGGAGTGGTCGCACCTTGGAGGCGGGTAGCCTTCAGGATGGAGGTGTGTTTTGGTATTATAATGACATTGTAATGAGCAAAGTTTGTACAAAGGACAACATTTCATCAAAATTTGACAAAACAATGGCTCCGAGTATCGAGCGGGCAGCTAATTGGCAGCTTATCTGTTTCATGGTATCATCCCATTCCCATATCAGCTATACATCATAAGGTAAAGCCACGGAATAATTGCATCCTGTCCCGTACCTCATGTAGCTTATCAGGGAACCACAGATGTTGTATTCTTCATGCCAGCTGTGGCTATTTTCTACTTCAGAAGACTCTTGATTTTGTACTTTTCCTTAATGTGTGAACAATGCTTTACTTTTGTATTTTTAGTCAATTTAGTAATTATTCCTCAAAAGCTCAAGATAAGAGCAAAATAAAGCATAGGTTAAAAAATATCTTATCTCCAGTGAACTTTAGAAGGCAACAGATTTAAAATACTGAAGTGTTTAATTCCAAAGTGATCATATGGAAAATACCATCTCAGTTGCCCCGAAGAACTTTTAGTGATGATCGTTTCAAACTTACTAATTTTTTAGCCTAAAAAAATTAATTCCTTATAGTAAATATAGGAAAGAATAAGGAAAAACAACAGAAAAAATAATTCAGAGCCAAGTTCTCTTGAGCAATTCATGGTCTTTGGAATTGGTATTAAGAAGTTTCTAAAAAGAGAGCAACCAACTCAAGAGTACATGTTTGTAAATCTATTATAGTTTATATGTTAGGTACATTTTTGCACTGTTATTATTTAAAAGGACTTCCATTTTTCATTCATCTTTTTATGTGACACTTTGTTATGTTCTGTGTATAATTTGAATGTACTATCTGGTAACTTCAGGTATGACCTAAATTGACATTATTGATAACATATTGGTAAATACGTGTGTTTTTTAGAATAGATGTTAGGTTGGAGTAAAGAAAAGAAAGCGAGTGAAAGACAGAGCGAGAGTGTTCAGGCTAGGATCCAAAATCACAGGTCTTTACATCATCCGCTGAATCCCCTAGTCAATGAAGTCTTTTTGCTTCTTTTTGCATAGTCTCTTTCTGGCTCTGTGGCTCCTGGCTTCCTGTCTGCACAAAGGTCCTATTTGAGAACATACTCAGGCATAGATGGGGTATGTTTCTGGGACATAGAAGAAGTGGTTTCTAATCCACCCAGTCTCAAGAGCTCCCAGATAACAAGCTGGTCCATGCCCCATATCTGGGTTTCACATAGAAAGTGGAACGTGTTAGGGGACCTGTCAGGCAGCCAGGGAGGGCCCTAAAGGACTAGGTGCCCAAACAATTAAGAAATGCTGGAAAATTAGTTTTTTGTTGACCACCAAATATCAAAATATGACTTCTGCCTTTCTTAGTAAAGGGCCACAGGCTGTGCCCGAAGCTGAGAGCACAGGTCTCAGGGCTGGTCTGAGCTCACCTTGGCAAGAGCTGGGCTGAGCTGGTTTCAGTGCCTGCCTTGAGGCCAACTGCCTGTTTCTTCCCATGTCTGAGCTTGAGGTCTGCCAGCGCCTCCATGGGAAAGGTCTGGCAAACCCAGGGAGTCACTGCCCAACAGACAAGAGACCCTGGTGGGGCTGAGCCTGGGGAGGCTGTGGGGCCACGCTCACACTCAGATGGAAGCAGGCAAAAGGCAGAAACCCTGGGTAAGAAAAAGTATAAAATAAACCCTACTAGAACCAAGATTGAGCAATAAGAAAGCATCCCACCAAACCAAAGGGACAAATCCGCACCATTGTATTCCTTCTGGTGAAAGTTTTAGGATGCAGACATCTCATTGTAAACCGCTCACACTTTTTCTGAGGAAAAATGTTCTTTTGACCTATTATCTACAGGGACATTGTAAGGATGAATGTAACTTCAAATAAAAGGGGTAAATGTTGGAAAGTGGGTTTTTTCTCCCCATTTCCTCCTTCCATCTAATAGTTTCAGTGGTTCCATTGTAGCTTTGTAGCTTTTCTGTATTAGTTTGGACCATTAGACGACTAAAACTTTAATTAGATGAGCAATAAATACTTAGCTCCATGCATATGGTGTGTTCTCTTTTGCCTGCAACAAGATTTAGAGTGCTACAGGTTGTCCAGGAGTCAGGAAAGTTTTAGATATGGGAGTCCCTAACGAATAATTTTTAAGGGAGTTTGCTCAGCTCCTAAAATCTTCCTTCGAGACAAACTCCTATTCATGCTCTTAATTCAAATTTCTAGATTAAAATGCTCACTTCATCCCCTGGTGTGCTGGGTATCACAATGACTCTTCCTTTGTTGAGTATCAGTTTGAATGTCCAGAGCTGGGATCACAGAAATAAACACAAATTAGTACGCGTTCATGTTCTTCAAGGGTTAATCAGTAGTTTAAAAAAA
>VXBH01007074.1:0-87856 GCA_013400035.1 Rynchops niger | reverse complement strand
ATCATGCTGCATGATCTGGGCCTCATTTCCATGCATAATGTCCATTTTCTTAAAAAAAAAAAATCACAAAATGTATTACAAATATAATGTCAAATGATATGCATTATTGACTGCAGATACATTTTAATACTTCTGAGCTTTCATTGGTTTGGAAAATCTACATTTTAATAAGGTCTGTCCAGAAACTTTCAGGCAACTCTAAAGCTGCACTATCATGTATGCATTTAATAGTAAAATTTTAAGTTTAATCAGACTTGTAAATCTAATTTAAACAGAAATTTCCTATACATAATTCCAAAAGAAAAAAAAAAAACAACAAACAAACAAAAAAAAAACAAACCACAAAACAATGAAGGAGAAAATAGCGCTCAGTTTTGCAAAAAAAGGGAAGTGGCCAGGAACACAGGGATAATATGTTTAAAAAAATTACTATAATTACTGATATCAGTGCCTAACATAGCATACATTCTTACTTTTATTGACCTATGTTCCCAACATTTGTCTTATACCTTTTATCCAATGACACAGAACATAAATATATTTTGTAATAACCTTATTTAAACTTATATCTCATCTTGCATTTTCAAAATGTTGCATCCTTGCTAGAAGTTCACCGTTTGCCATTATGAGTTAAACTCTGGGTTCTCTGTCCATATCTATTTCATTTTATAAGGACCCCAGGGACTGAACATCCAGGAGTATCTAAAGTCCATAAGTACTCAATAAAATTTTCATTATTAACATTCCCACATTTCCTATTTGACTCAATTTCTAAGTCTGAGTAGTTCTGAAACTTGTCTCATCTCATCAAAGCTGAGAAGCTTCAGTGCTGTATTATATATAAGTCCTATCAAGATTCACAAACTATGCATTCCTTCATCTAATTCCCCTGCGGGACCCCATGCATCTGATCATACTTACCAGATGGCTTGGTCTTTATGAAACAAAGCTTTTAGTGAAAACACAGATGGGGAAAAAATGAGAGCAGCACTCTTCCCTCTGCATAGCAGCCTTCAAGTTAGAATTCTTATACAGTATGGAAAAACTGGGTCCAATACCCTTCACAGTCACTCTTCTACGTTCTGTGTCTTAACCACCAGGATATAGACTAATTTTCCAAGAAGTTGTTTCAGTATGGAAAAGAATTTAAAAATCACTGCCAAGAAAATAGCCAAAATGAACATAACTTTGAAGTTAATGTAAAGCACTCACCTGGAATGCAGGAGAATTAATTCTTTTGTTGCTTGAAGAATTCTCACTATTAAGTAGTCAGTCTGTGGAGCATATACCTCACTAGAAGTCATGCGTCATTGTGGTGACTCCAGGAATTCCACTAGAGAGTTCCTCACTCATTTGTTCTCTCTTATTTCATTTATCTTTGATTTCTTTCTGAATTGCATCAACTGAGTGATGCTCTGTTACTTCTGATTAGCAGTAAGAATTACCTCCTTCTAAAGCAATCTAGAAGGAATGGTCTTGTCACATAAATATCTTAAGAATCTTTCCATTATTACTTTACTATTGAAATAAATAAGAATTTTGGAGTTGAAATACAATTAGGAATCTAAATGCACTTGTTGGATTTGGAAACATCCACAAAGATAGATCGTCATTGAAATACATAGCCTGCAGCTATAAATTCTATAGAGAATTCACAGCATTTATACTACCATACAACACCTTGAAGAGTGGTATTTGTAAAACTCGGTGAGTGGAATAGGCAGCCACATTAGCCAATCAGAAGAAAATTAAGAGGACAGGAAGAAGTTGTAGGTATCTAAAGCCAGTTAGATAAAAAAAGAAAAAAAACCCTCATTCAGGTTTTTTGCTTTGAGGATTTCCTTTCAGATATGGTCATTTGTAAGCATGGGCTTAAAAACATGCAGAAATTTGTAACGTCCATTTTTTCCATACTTCTGTCACAGGAAGATGAAAGCTTCCTTGCCTCTCACAAGTTGTTAAAGGAAATTAAACTATATCACCCTGTCTTTTTTTAAATTTAATCAAATTTTACATTCTTAATCTCAGTTTATAGGTAAGAGTACAACATTTCAATGTGTGAGCTAAAATGACATTGAGTTTAGACTTATAAACAGGGTAAGACATATTGTGAATTTATGTTGTGTCAGCTGATGCATGGTAAGTATGAGGAAATCTGAGAGAATTCTCTCCCAGAGATCTCTTGGGGTGAGAAGCTTCTACACTTTATTGTAGGATAATAACAGGCATGTGGGTAATTACTGCAAGCCCTAAGGTCACACAGGAAATCCCTTAGCAAAGATTTTCAATCCAGCTTGAAGTCCAGATGCATACAATCACCTCTCCTTGCTTCTCTTTTCTTTTTATTTAAATGTGGGTATTTCAGGAAGGTTATTCAGTCCTGCATTAATCACGCAGCGTGTTTCAGCAAGTCCTGTAGGAGTTGCATGAAGGGTGAAGTTACAATGATTATCAGTATTCCCTACAGCTTATCTGCAAAGCAAATCTTGATATACAGACTGTAGGAAAACACAAGCTTGAAGTCAACTGCTGTTGATTTCAGCGGGAATTGCTCAGCCCCCTCATGCTCCATTTCAATGGGAGGCAGCATGGGCTAACTGCATAAGATATGAATGCTCTGTCAGCTTCCAAAATGGGTGACTTCTAAGAATGGAGTCAAAGCATTGCTTTAAGCTCCTGCAGCTGTGTATTTCTCTCTCTTGTATTTTCTCCTTTTTTCTCTCTCTTTTTTTTTTTTTTTTACTTTTATTTTAGTTTGCCAATATTTTCCCCTTATTTTTCTAATTAAATTGGCTGTGGTTCAAGAGAAAAACATCCCAGTCCATATGTCACTGTGTTTATTGCAGGCAAATATGGTAAAAATATACCAACCTTTTTTATGTTTTTCTAGTAGACTGTAATAGAACTGTGTTTATTAGTTATGTGATTAAAGCAAAATACCATTTTTGCTTTATTTGAAAGCAAACTCAAACATAGTCTTTTGAATACATAATCAGCCTTCTTAAGCAAGTAAAAAAATATTTTTTTTGTATGATTTCCAAGGTTTTTTCCTCTTTCACAAATGAGACCACGCACCTGAATTTCATTCAGACAGTCAATGAACTGTGAATAGATAAATGTCTGCTTCACTTCTATTCCCCACTGCATTTCTGATTAGATATATGCCACTTTTCCAATAGATACAAGTTATCTAGGAGGAAATGTACTACCAATATTATTATAATTCTACCATCACTGGGATGATAGCATGACATCTTAAAACTGGAGTGAAGGGGCCTGGCTTTGGAGTTCCACAGACAGACTAACGTGAAGTGTGAGCCAGGAGTGTTTCTATATTGCAAGGTGGTAAAAAACTCCTGTGGATTTGTAGGAAACAAAACGTGACAATTCCACATCTTTTCTACTGGTAACAGTTCATCACTGGACTTTAAATGCATTCTGATTAAAGGAATATTTAATCAGGAGCCACCTCCTGTCATTATACCACTTCACAGAATCATTCTGGTTGGAAGTGGCTTTTAAGATCATCAAGCCCAACCATTAACCTAGCACTTCCAATTGTTTAACAGAACTTGTCTTCATGTTTTTAAAATCTGATTTTGCTTCATGTTTTTCATATCCGTACTTCAGTGCCTTTTCTACATCTGGATTCCTAATATTGACACCCAGGAAAATTTGGATGCATCTATTTCTGCATATGGATGTGCAAAAGACTACTTCCTGGATCTACTTTCTTTGGTTTATCTTTCCTACTCTCCTTACTTAAGAGCAAAGGAAAGGCCACGTCCTGTCCTGTAGTCTGTCTCTGACAATGGCCAACATATTCAATTTAGGGAAACAGGGAAACTCCACAGTGTTACTTCCCCAGATATACCATCCCAAATTCTTGTAATCTGAATCAGGGATTATTAGCACTTTTTTTTTTTTGTCCTTTAATAATCCTTGATGAACATGATTTCTATGAATTTATCAGTTTTCTTTTTAGAACTCATAACCCTTTGAGTTCCATATCACCCCATGGAAAAATTTTTTAAGATTAATTTTGGACAGCTTCCTGCTTATTATCTCCGCCTATTTATTGAGATGTGGAAAAAAAGGGAATGTGAACTGCACGTAACAGTCAAGATTTCAATGCACCATGGATTTAAGCAGGAGCATATTGACATTCTGTGTTTTGCTCTCTACTTCTTTTTTAATAGTTCCTAACATCGTGTTTACCTTATTTTGACACCTATTGAAAACCTAGCTGATGTTTCATAGTGCCATCCACGGAGCCTTGAATAACTCCTTCATGAATGGTGGTAGCTGATTTAGCGACTTTAAAATAATAGATGCAATTAATAATTACTAAGAAAGTAAAAGCCTTATTTTATCTGACCACAAATGAAGGTATCACTAGTATTCTGGTCACAGATTACTGTACTCTATTTTCTATATTTTATAATATTAATTAATTTGGAACTATTATTCTCCTAATATTACATTTTGATATCATCTTGGCATAGTTCCCTCTTGCTCACTATATTCCAAAGAATCTTGGATGTGAATCTCTCCCTAAGAAATCTATGATTGTTATTTTTCTACAAATGTTATAAATAACTCATTAAGCTTCCAGGTTATCTCTTCCATTGCCAAAATGGAAGCAAGTGGTATAAATTAACTAACAATTACCATGCAGAACTTCTGATGTACTTCAAGTGGTAATTGTTCATATGGTCTGCTATTTTATGCATTCTTAACCTGCAAATCTTTCTCTTCGCGCTTATATCTTGAGACTGTCTTTGCACTCACAAGTTTCATTCCATAGCTAGCAACTCCCTATATTAACAGTTTTGACCTACTGCACATAGATAAATTCTACATTGTCCACTTCTGTTTGAATATTCAGTGTAGAGATGTAATTAAAATTTATTGAAGAAAAATCTGGATGAGAGAGAATGAGCTTATAAGCAACAACCGGTCAGTCTCTGAAATGGAGAAAAGAAACAAAACTGAAAGTAGGTTATTTTCCTCTGTCTTCCTTTATTATCTACTTAATCCACGTCATGTGGTAAGGTACAGTCCATATAGCTCCTTTTATGACTGCAATTGTTCTTAAAATAGTTGGAATTTAGCCTCTTGAAATTGCCAGACGATACTATCAGGAACAGGGATATGTAGTAATGACATGGTTGTGTAGCAGCCCGGATATTTTATTTTGATTAAGTATCACCCTGCCTATAAGATGCAGTTGGCCCTGTTGAAATTAATGATTTTCTCTTTAACCTCTAATGGTGCAGGATATTATACATCTTGTTTTCACATAGTCTCCATACAGATGAATGGTCTCTTATAGACTGTGCCTTAGATGAAATATAATTATAGTGTTCTCTGCCATAAACAACCATGAGTTTCAGCAAATACAGATTCTTATTGAAATTTTCAACAGTCTTAACTGTGTTAGTTTCAAGATGCTTAATCCCGATATGAGATGATTTTTGAATCAATGAGTTCATAATAAAATCTGTTATGAGGATGTGAAATTGATGGTAAATATAAGCAGAAGTCTAAAGAGCCATTGCAGCAATAGTTCACCTAAGGCTTCCTTTTCAGTAAAGAATTTGACATTTTTTCCTGGTTCACTAATCCTAGTGTGTTTGTAGGTCTGTTAGGATCTCAAGAAATTTTAGTTGCAAAACAACAAAGAATCCGGACAACAGTTAAGAGAGCACAAGCAGCAAGATTAATAGATCTAGGCTCACACAAGCAATTCTATTCCTGAATAACGCAATCTTGTAAAAGAATGTAAGACAATTGAAAATAACAAATTAATGGACAATTTTTGGCAAAAAATCTGCAAATGGCATGGTGAGGGATCCATGATAGTCCTGACGAGCAGCAATGTGCAACCTCAGAACTTTTTCCATTCTACAACCTGCAGTCACTTCCAAGGGACTGCTCCCTGCATTCAATATCTCCAGACCTTGTGGGACAGCAATATTTTTTCCTTCAACATATGCCTGTTGTTTTGGGTATAAGTGATCTGAAGGGACGGGAAGGCACACATGAGGCTTTAAGCAAGTAGAACTGAGGAAGCAGAGTGGCTGGTGTATCAGCAGGGGGCCTATTATATGCTGATTCTGAACTTCAGACAGAAACCTATTCCAGTATTACACTTTTGTTTAACTTTTGCAAGCGTTCAAAAGAGCACTCATTTTTATCTGATCAGAAACACAAACTACTTTGTTTCAAAAATATGCTGTCCTTATTGTTTGAAATCATTCCATTGATGCATACAGAAGTTAAGGAAACACTAAATATCAAGGACAAAGGATAAAATTCAGAATAATTTCAGATAAGAGGTAAGCTGTTACAAAGACAGCTGTAAAGCAATTTCTATATTTAGGAGAATTTATAGGCAAAAGACTTGTTCCTGTAAGATTTAACTGCATAGAGTTGCTAAATGTTAACAGTTGCTAGAGCATTCTCCAATAAATTTGAAGGCAAGCCCTCAAGAGATCAATCATATACATATCTACACATATGCACAGGTATACACACACATGCCTTTTTCATTCCAATATGCATACTTTCTGTCAAGAAAGTAGAACAAAGAAGGATCTTTTTTATAGACACTTCAGGCTGAGTGAGTCTTTGTCTTGATGTAGCTCAGTGAAAGACAGAGGCGTTCTTCTGTCTGTTTTGACTCATTGTAAGTGTTTATGAATGCCATTTTTGGCACTGTGTGAGCAAGCCACTTCTCAATTAACGCTCCCTCTTTGGCAAGCCATGACCAGTCACAAAGGCATGTCATATTACATTATGAAATATGTGCAACTTACATTACAAAATACCAATGCAACTTGGTGTCATTCACAATACCAGGGGAAAAAAAAAACCCAAACAGGCTAATAAAATTCAGAAGGCATCCACTTTGGGCTGTCTGAGTAACTTGGCACTGTAGACAGGAAAAGGATTAAAGATTATTGTGGGTTTATTTAGTACTTCTTTAGTACTTTTCAAGACTCCTGGGAACATGATGAAAATAGTTTGGATACACTCCCACAAATAAAGTATTCCCAAAAGTTGCTCTTCCTAAAGTCATGTTTCATGTCGTTAAACAATTAGAATTCCTAGATGGTTGAAAACTGTCTCTGGTGAAAGCAAGAATCAACGGCATTGGTTTTAATTACCCATCTTACTATATTGTTTCTAAGCTCTGATCATAGACCATAGATATGGAATAAGAAAAAAACCCTAAACTTTCTCAAAATCTAGGATGATCTGCAACGGTCAAGTTAAGCTCTATAATGTCATTTACATACATTCTTTTAGGGAAGTCCTTACTTTAAAAAAGAAAGAGAGAAAGAGAAAAAGGAAGGAAGGAAGGAAGCAATCAAGCAAGCAAGCTACAGATATGTCATATCATTTCTGAATCATCTTTCAATGGCCAGAGTTATATAGGAAGTCATCCTGTAGTTAATAATTTGCTGTGGCCTAATTTCTAAAATAGTTTGAAGGGGCAGGATTATATGACACTTACTAATGGCCAGTATTATTATGTGGGGAAAAAAAAAGAGGCATAAAAAAAATCATTTAGTTGTTTATTTTCCTGCAATGGAAACTAAAAACCAGGAGAAGATGTCACTCTGTATTCACTATATAAAAGAAAATCAAGTAGAAAAGGTATGTGATTTAAAGAGCTAGAGAAACCATATGCCTAACTTAGATATCTAAAATCAGATAAAAGTAATCCAAATATTCATTTCCAGATAGAAAATCATATGAAAAGACAGGAATGAGTGAGATAATATAATTATTTGTGTGTATACAGTGCATTTTCTTCAGAGGAACAGTAGGCAGTTAATTACAGGCTGTGAACTCTTTATATGCATTGCGGAATGATCCATGAGGTCATCTGGGGCAAGGTTTCATAGCAAGGGGCAGACAATCAGACTCTCAGATGATGTAAATCAGTCCTTTTGCTTTTATTTCTCTTGATACACCACTATATTCCATCAGAAAATCTAGTGAACAGATACCAAATATACATTGTCATACGGTTAGAATATCACATATTATTATTTATCTTTTAAATATTATAGTAAAATAATTCTGCCAGTTAAACCAGTTCTACAGGTCTGCAGCATTACGTACAGGGCCTGGATTTTGTTTCCCATTGGTGCTTCCCATTGAATGCTCTCTCATTCTCCACGTCTTTGGAAGTACAGCAACAACAACGACAACAACAAAAGGTAGCTTGAAGCTATTCCACAACAAACTGTGATCTTGTCAGATCTTATAAATTCAAAAAATTTGGTCCTGTTACATAGCTGTGGAGACTTCGGTAAAAAAACAGAGCTTAAGGGATGCCTGTATCTTTTGAGTTTTTGTCTGGTACTACTGCAACAAATAGTTTCAACCTTGACTCCATGTTTTCCAGCTGATTTTTTTTCTGATTTAAGTTGTTTTGGTTTGTGTTCCTGCCTTCCCTCCATTTAAGAAGACTGACTTCTAGTTTTCTCTATGGGTAAGAAGACAGAAAGATGAGGTTCATACTCTGCCTGTCTGCTACACATAGAGAATATGTTAGCTTTACATGGTTCTATGGCTGCATGCTATTCCCATAGAAAAAAATTAGCAGATAGTCTTTTTTTAATCTTTAAAAAGAACTTGTAGGTAACAGTGATGGACATGAAAATAAAAAGACTAGATGAGACAAGATTGCATGTAGAGAAGAACCAGGGGCAAAGTCAAAAAGGAAAATATATGATGTTAATTTGAATTCTTTGTAAATTCATGAAGACAGGGGTTAACTCTTGTGTATTCCTGCCTTCATTACACACAAGGTTTGTTGTGCAATGAAGGACTTAATATAACAGGGTGTGATGGGGATTAAGAGAGAAAGAATGAAAGAACGCATGGTTAAAACTGTAGGAAAGAAAAAAAAAAGAAAGAAAATGAAAGTGTTAAAAGAAGAAAAAAAAAAAAAAACAGATTCCAAAAAAGGTGCCGTAAAAGACAAAATGCAGATGGAAATATTTGAAAAAGAATGAAACAAGACAACTGAATCTTCTGTTAGATGTAACCATAATGTCAGCTAAGACACTTAGCTCACACGTAGCCACCTACAAACTAGCATTTAACCTCAAGTATCTTAACCTCAAAATGCTTAAAAACATCAGTAATATGCACGTTTTCTGTATCTGGTGTCTACATTTTACAGTTTATCTGCTCACAAAGATTTCCTAACTTCTGATCTTCCTTATGGCTCTTGTTTCTTTCATAGAATCATAGAATGGTTTAGGTTGGAAAGGACCTTAAAGATCATCTAGTTCCAACCTCCTGCCATGGGTAAGGACACCTCCCACTAGACCAGGTTGCTCAAAGCCCCATCCAGCCTGGTCTTGAACATTTCCAGGGATGAGGCCTCAACAACTTCCCTGGGCAACCTGTTCCACGGCTTCACCACCCTCATAGTGAAAAATTTCTTCCTGATATATAATCTAAATCTACCCTCTTCTAGTTTGAAGCCATCACCCCTCATCCTATCACTACATGTTCTTTTAAAAAGTCCATCTCTGGTTTTAAAAAATATCCATAAAAATAAAAAAAACCACTTAACAGAATCAGACCGATAGTACATCTAGTCCACCTCTTACCTTTAGTAGCATCCATAAGTTGATAATTAAGGACTAGTATAAGAACTCTTGATATGCAAATACTTATTGAATTCCAAAATAATATGTTCCTTGTTGCACGGGATAGAGGAATGCCTGAGTTTTGTCCCTGTTCTCATTCCCTCCTGAGGAGAGCTGGGACATTTTTTTTTTATGAGGCAGGTGAGCACTTCTCTGTATAGCTCAGAGGGAAACGTCTGATTCCTCAGCACCCCTCTTTATTAATTTCCATCATTCTGAGTCAATGTGTTTCCTATGAAAGAGTGTGGGGACAGAAGCAATTTTTGTGATGATGCCAGTTCTATTAAATAGCAAATTCTGCAATTTTTTTCTGGCCTTTACTATATTGAAGATGTTCAGAATTCATCTGTGTAAGGATGGGACATAATACACCCTTTATCAGAACGCAGTCAGAAGTCAAAAGATCATGTTCAGTTTATGCTTAATTTAGTAACTCTTTCCTGAAAAAAATTCTTATTTGGATCCATTATAGGAAAGACTAAGAGTAAAGACAGAAAGAGAGAGAGAGAGAGAGAGAGACAATGTGAGCTCTGTACAAGCTTCTTCATGATATGGGGTGCTCCATCAAGCACAGAAAATATATCACATAGAAAAAAGCATGTGCTTTCTGTAAGTAAGTGTTGGTAAAAACAAAGTAAATTTCAGGTAAAACTAAACTATCAATAGGATAGGGGTCTGCAAATTCTGGAAAAATAAACATTAAAACACATGAAAAAATTCTAGATCCCCTTGTCCAGGAGGTTCAAGAAGGAGTGTTGTGAGGACTGTTCCGGTCCCACTTACATTATAAGCCATGATCCACAGTAAACTTTGAGAGTGGCTCCACGGAGAGAGGGGAGAGCATGCTACAGATCACTCACTCTTAGGCACACACCACAGGTTCTTTTTCTGGTACAGTACTGTTCTTTTAAAAATGTATTTCTTGATAGACCTCATTGATTTCTTTTGAGATTTCTATCAAATAGCACCTTGGTAAGTTTATAAGGAAATGCATGAGAGATACTGCTGTTACTGTTTCATGACCTGGAAGTCCTTTCCCAAATCTAGAAAGCAATCTCAAACAGTCAGTGCTCAGTCTGCACTGTGATGCATATAATTCCTTAAAAATGTTGTAGGATTATCCTTGTAATTCTTATAACTATCTGTCATTAATGTTAGCATATCTAATCGAATGGTGCTTCTCGATACCGAGAGTTTTTCATTGTTTTGGATATTTGGTACATATATATCAAATCATAACGCCAAGAAGAAGTACTCTCCTTTGTGAAAGAAAAATGTATCGTGATTCCTTCGAGTTTGTCTCTGTGATTATGTCTTTAGTACAGCCATCATGAGGAATGAGAAAAAGGAATATCTCTTTATTCTGTGAAAATTTAAGTTCCTTTGGTTTATTGCAACAACCTTCAAGTGTTACAATATTGATTATTTAAATATCTGTTGCTGCTCTGAGTATTTTCATGTTGACTGACAGATCCCATTACTTTATCTGCTGAAGAATTCAGATTTGTTAAAGTTATGAAAAACAGCACTGTGTACGAATCATCAATCTTGCTCCGTTGTTAGCTCTGAGATGGTACGGAGACAGCTGGCATTTTCTTGACATGTTGTACGATGTCCCCAAAATCTCTCATCTTTCCAGACTTGACAGAAAGAAAATTAATCGCGCAGACAGTGATTTGTCATTTTGAGGATTATCCAGGCAGCCCAGTAACACTGAAAGTACTAAATGTGCTCTTCGCCATAGTAATTTGTGCACAGATTCCGCAGTGACATAAGGACCAAAGTGGCATTTGGTGGGTTGCACGGCGAGGTTAATTGGTCTATTTAAGTAGTGGGCACTTACAGCATCAGCACCTACTGCAAAGCCAGTGCTCCTTGATTGCCTTAAGATGGCAGTAGAGCACTTCGACTATGGGAAAGACCTTGGAAGCTGCACTTCGGTCCAGCTGAGGAAGGGGGAATGGGTTGTACATAAGAACTTCTGTAGCACAGTATGAAATTAAATAGGGACAAGAACTTTTAAATCTTAATTTTGGGTCTCATCTAACAGTATCCTTGTATTTTTTAGAAGGAAATAGCTATAGTTAAGGTAAGACAACCTATTTAAAAGCTGAAATATCTGATGTGGTAGAAAGAATGATACTGGAGAAAGGAATTATAAATCACACCTTCAAATCTGTCTTGTATTTCTTGTCTGGAATACTGACTTCATTTTCTTTTTCATTTTTAAATAGGTACTCAAGGCTTAACACTAACCTTAATGAATTTTAAATTGGTATTGTGGAATTAAAGTAAAATTAACGTAGGAAGACCTATACCTGTTCAAAGACATTCATAAAAGCATATCAGATCTTCACCTTGGGAAAAAAATATTATTGAAAATATTAAAAATAGAATGAGAAAATTAANTGTGAAATTTTATGAAGCCTTTTTATAACACCCACTCTTTTGCTTGTTATGTTCTTCAGGGAGAACAAGTTTGTGGTCCCTGTTCCTATCCCTCCATCAAAGTCCCAACAGGTTGTGGCACATAAGTGCTGTATGGCTGCATTTCTATTTATTTCAAGAAGCAATCTGTGAACTAACGCAAATCCCATGGCTGCTCCTGGAGGAATGGAGAATTATTTCCTGCTTTAAGTTGTTCAGTAAGCCACAATAGATCTCAGTGCATAATTCTAAAACAGGAACTGCAGCTGGTATTTTACCTCTGTAAAACTGTAAACTTGAGGGATCTCTGTCTGTCATCTACCATGAAAAAGCAAAGCTCTACATGTTAGTGTCTTCAGATCTGACTATCTAAGAACAGGCAGAAAATCAAATGTAAAACGTGGTATTTGTTTTAAACTCAAATGCTTTGGGGGTGGATGAAAACACATATTATCCTTTTTACATTATTTACTTGTTAATTTAATCCATGGCATTCATTTCATTAGTGTCAAGCCTGAATAATGAAATCATACTATTAGTTTAATGTTTCAATATGTGATTTGCATACTAGGGATTCAATCTGCCATCCTTAGATAATGAAATAGGAATGGGTCTGGTCTACTCAGCACTGACATAGAGTACTGTACAGATTAAAAAAAAAAAATAAAATGATGAAAATATGAATCACGGCATTGTTTTTCTGTGTTAATCAGCTGACAAAGGCAAAAGGGGGAGTTTGGAGTTAAAACTGTAAATTGTAGCTCTGATTTTCTATACAACTGTGCAAAGTCTCTGTCCCCAAATTTGTGTATTTCTCATTGCTGCTTTGTCTTCCATACACACCCTAGCAGTTCACTCTTTAAAAGAACCCTAGAGAAATCAGTGTGCTGCTAATTTCTTCCTTTACATTCCTCTCAAAAGAATGTGTTTGTGCATCCAGTATGCGCACATTTTCCTGCAAATGTAACGTATTCTTGATTTGAACAGCTGTCTTAGCCCATCTTTGACATTGAGTGCTCAGAACTTACATCCTGTTTTGCCTAGTAGTTATGAAGATAGGGATGAGAATAAAAGGCAGTTTATGTTAAACACTTGACAGATCTGCTGCCCAGGGTGGGATGGTGACACAAAGGTTCGCTATTCTGTTTCTACTTTGGCATCCATTGTGCCTGAAACCAAATAATAGGGATGCTTGCAATATTTTCTTCTGGAGATCTTTCACTTTGTACAAGTTAATTAATAAGGAGACTGCTAAGTATTAGTGAAACTACAGGCTATTGTCACTTTTCAGACACTCAGCTGAGAGATAACTTAGCCAGAGGTCAAGTCCCAGTGCCAGCTCATTTTTAAAATACTTGTTCAAAGTGAATGACCATCAAAAGATCCTTTTCAGTAACATAGTGTCATGAGCATTTTAGTTGGAAATGGGAGATGTAAATTCAAAGTTAACTGAGTAAGAGAGAATCCCAAACCAGTATTTCACATGTCTTGGAGAAACTAGGGTTATGAGACGCGAGATAGATGGCAAATGGTTCTGTTAATCTACCTCTTTCTTTTGCAAAAATACTGAAAAAAAAACATGTAACTAAGTCAATTGAAAGATGTTTGTAGAAAAAAAAAATATTTTTAATGTTGTTTTGCTTGTTTTCAATGACACCCCCCCACACCTCCCCCCACCTGCCCGTTTTGGTTTCATTTTATTTCAGTTTCCTAGTGTCTTTTTATTTCTTTATGTATTTGCTTGTAGTTTGCTTTTGGTTAAACTGTAAGGGCAATACCCTCACCAATTATTTTTAGAAATAGACTGCTTTTCCTACACACAAAAGGTACTAGTACTTTTGGAACTGGAAATTGTCACAAACATCACACATGTAAATCAGCAATGCAAAATTATTTCCATAGAGTGATGCTGATTTGACAAATTTTCATTCTATTTGTGATATTCATTGATGTACAGCTGTCAGTGATTCATAATTTGCAGCAACTATGTCAAGTTACTAGCAAGCATCAGCATTCACCTGTAGGGTAGTTTGGGAATGCAAAAAAAATAAGACGAATATCAAATAGTTCTATTTTGGGCTAAACTTCACAGTTTTGTTTTCTATTATACTATCAAATAGTATATTAGGTATTTCGCAATATGAGATTTTTAAACTGAATCTTTATTTCTTTATATAAATGTTTGATAGCCTTAAACAAGTGTGATTATCTACTGAGTTAGTCCCTGATTGTGTTTCTGAAATTCAGTATGTTAAATCACATTCTGTAAAACCAATGCTTTATTTATATTGATGAGATGATTACAAGCCACAGCTAAGTTTCCCAGCCTGGTAGTGTTTATGAAGCGTGTCAAAAATGTCTGTATTAAAATGTGAACCAAAGAATGCCACATCAAGCTTTCAAAAATGCCTTAAATATTAGGAAATAAATATGTGGTAGGCATGGAAATTGCATTTATAGTTAATGAGACTACTGTGGAATAATTCCATTTGGTAATTGAATATGATTTTCTAAGGGATTGGTTTAAATGAGTTAAAGCAAGAATATTCAAAATAAATGCTAAATCAGGAATAAAATAGCGCGTACTTTTAGTCATTCTCCCATTTTGGTGTTACAAAACCACATGTAAATTACAAACAAGCTCAAGGGTAGGGTACAAGACCAAAGACAGCATGCACTTTATGTGGGTCAAGAAATACACTCTATATACAGAACTAAGGATTTATTGTGAATTAATTAAAGTATTATCAGGCTAGTGAAGGAGATACTATTGACTCAGTCACAATGAATTAGTGTAACAGCTTATAATGACAGAACTGAAACTGATGAAGACAAGCATTCTAGAAACAACCACCTTCCCTGGTGCTAGGCTCACCCCTGAAATCTGCCCAGGGTTTCAGGGTCAAAGGCACTAGTCTTCCTCGGGAAGAAGATATACTAGTATGGCGAGTTATCAATATTTTGAATTATTTGGCAGGAAAATTCTGATATTGGTGGAGGGTTTCTTTCCTCTTGCTCTTCAGTTTACTTAAAATTCTATTGATACTTTTGCTAACAGTCTGCTGCATCATTAATCACTGATTCCCACTTCCATGGTGTATTGGAGCTTTACTATGTATGGGATGTTTTACATACGTTGCATATTTATTCTTTGCTTCTTTGTTTTCCTCAAAACCATTTTTCCCCACTTCACAAGGCTGCATGCCTTTAGTGAACAGTAACTGAACATTTGTGACACATTTTTGTGGCCCTGGGGTGACCAGTATCACGTGCATATATTTTCGAGGCCTATGCCATGATCTTTTCTCATACTGTCAGGGTTTCTCTTTCAAGCCCTTGATTTTCTTCGACATCCTTCAAGCTGTGGTTCCCTGACAACACCTAATATTTTGTTAGCACAAACTAATCAGAGAAACAGCCTTTATGGAGTGACATTGAACAGTTCCATCTACAAAAAAATAGTGGTCCATTTCAGAAACATATTCATCCATCTATCTAGAGATACATACAGGTACAGAAATGACACTTTAGTTACTACCTGTTATTAATACCTAATAGTCACAGTGACATCACTGATATGTTATCAACATTTCTTTGCTCCAACACAGTGCTTATTTTTCAAAAGGAAACTACTATTTTAAAATCTGCTACTCTGCTGTGATTTAATGTCAGCAATTCTAAATGAATCCTGAGGTACATCACCATTGTCCTTCCGGTTACCCATGCATTCACCCATAAATTCCTGTACAGGCAATTAATCTTTGTATAATCATGTGTGGTAGTGTGTCCTTCCAGAAAATTTTTCCTCGAAATATGAATGAAAAACTGGAGGCAATAATCTTTGGAACACGAACCCAAGAGTTCTACTGGTTTGCCAGACTTGTGGAGTAAAATCATAGCCAGTGAAAGTAGAAGGCATGGACAGATGTGTCCCTGGTCTTTTTCTTTGCTTGGAGGCAGCATGTTGTTGCATTGTTTGTGTCGCATCCTCGCTTTGTGAAATGTTGTCTACTGTTGAAAATATAAGTCATTGCCACGCACACAGAGTAAGTAACACATTCTCTCTTGAATGAAGTTCACTGTCAGCAAAACCACTGGTTTCATTCTATGTTTTACTCTGCTGCATGATAGGCTTTTACACTATCAGCAGCATAATGAAAATGTCATTCAAGGACATCGCAAACAGGATGAATTAACAGTTGCTGATGAAGTACTCAGCTTTACATGTACTCTATGAAGTCAAATCTATCCCATCCATGTAGTTTGGGAACAATTAAATGAGCTTCATGTCATCACAGATGGGTATGTTTCTCAATTATCAGGGAAGGCAAAACTTTTGAATCTGCATCTCCTGGCCTAGAACCTCCAGGCTACAGGCAAACAAATATCTAAAAGACAAGCAGCCACATTGCCAATTGCTCTCACAGGAAAAGGTGCTTTATTTTAAATGTCTTAATATCTTTATGAGAAACAGAGCGGATGAAGTGATGTAGTGATCACAACTAAAAGAAAAAACTGCTTTATTTCTAAAGTGAACAAGATTTAAGAACAATCTTGTATATAATTTCAGTTTGGAAGAAAATACCAGCTGATGGCATGTTTTATAATGGAAGTTACACATGTGGAGTTGTACAATCTTAAGAATTTTGTTGTTTCATTTAAGAAATCTGTTAAAAAACTGGTTCTTTCTTTTTCTTTTCTTCAATTGGAACTCTTGGTGACCTCCATGGGAGCTTCACACACAAAAAAAAAGACCATGGAGTTAAATATTGTAAAGACACTACAAAAGGGCAAACTTAAAAATGAAACAATCTGCTCTAAGGAACAGAGAGTTGGAAATTTGAAAAGCTTGCAGACAGATTCTGCTCCTGGTGCTATGGTACCTGTTGTCTAGATGTGATCAAATAATGTCCATTCTTTGTCATTTTACCCATCTATGTTAAAACAAATATCACCAGTTCTCCCTGATAGGTTGATATTTCATGACTAGTTTAATGTACAAATAGTACTATTGTCTAGTACACATTATAAAGTTTTTCCAATCATATGCTTACGTTCAAATATCATAGAGCATGTTCCATGCTCAATTTTAAAAGGTTAGTACTTGATAGTTATAATTTTTTAAATATCAAATAACCACCCTGAAGACTTTTTTGTGAGAATCATAGTACGCATAAAATATTCTGTACAATATGTTCTCTCTTTCAATGTATAAGAGAAAAACAATTCTCTGAAGCTGGTAAATTTCTTTTTTTTTTTTTTTATTTTTTAAAGAATTTCTACCAAAAAAAGAAATCCTAGAAGCAGTTAAATGGCATCTTGCGAGTAGGGATCTGAACAAAGTAAAATAATTTTTACAGTATGCCAAATGTTTTACCTAATCTGATATTTTATAATTGATTTATGATTACTCAAAATAGGAGCTTGTGAAGACAACTTCAAAGGTCCTTTCAATCCAATTGTTCTAATAGAATCTGCTAAAACAATTAATAATACATACAGCACTTTACTATGTTGCCATTTTTCTTTCTTACTTAATGGATGCTGCTTTCAATTTTGTGTTCAATTACTTTGATTAATTAATCTTTTTTGTCCCCTATTTCTATTATCAGATTAAATGTTATAGATGTTTCACTTTGGGGTAATTAAGCATCCTTTTAACAAGAAAAAGTGATTTTTGCTTGCTTGTTTAACTTCATAAATGTCCTTATCCTTCTAATCCTGCTGGTAACTTTTTTTCATGGAAGAAGCCAAGAAGGAGAAATAGTAATGCAAAAGTTTCAGAATTTACCTCCTCATTTTTTGTCTGTGTATGAACTAGAAAAGGAAAGAATTAGAGCATGAGGGAAGGGATGCAGGCATTGGATCTGCTAGGTTATCACAGTCTTACTGCCCTGGTTTGCTTTCCCTTTTGCTTGTTGAAAAGCCCAAATAGGCACTGTCCCACTATGCTCCTTTTCCAAATAGTTTCCAGTTTGAAGGTTCAATTATCTAGATCCTTACTTAGCTGAGTGTAGTTCAGCTCTCAGCACATATGTGTCTCAGCACATATGTAAGTGCTAAAACACCACTAGCTGCCCAGATCTTAATGGAAGATCTCATAGAACTTAACTTCCATCTAAGTAACACTAGTAAGAGCTAGAAGAGATTATAAGAATCAGGAAAAAAAGCAAAATAGTAGGAATCAAATTGCCACAAGATTTCCTCATTTAGTTTAAATGTAATGTTTAATTCAACTAAAACAAGCTCAGTAGGTGACATTGTTGCTGATTTTCTAGGAGACAGCTTACCTTTGGCATGACATTAGCCACATATACTTGCAATTTGGCAGATGAACCAGTGTGTCATAGCTGTGGCCCCTTAGTATCGTCATTAAGGAGAATCTTAACGTAAACTGAGTATATACTAATATATTGCTTTGTGTGGATGTAAAGTGAATATATAGATGCTACGTCTGAAACCTTCCTTGAGTTTTTTTAGGAAAGTTATTTTATTTGCAAAAGAACCAAATGGGAGATGAGGTGAGATTCAGTACACAGCTAAAATGGCTAAATTTATCCCTTTGGCTGACACTAAATGGACAGATGGCATTCAATTTAGTTGCCTAAACACAGGCATCTAGTGCCATTTGACTTGCCCTAAGGTATTCTGCCTGTGCCACTGCTGCCAATCCAGAAAGGCTTGGATCTTTTGCAGTCTGTTGTAATATGCAACGGCCTTCTGAGTATCTGTCAGACACCTTAAGGTGCCTAAACTGGCAACATATTACTATATTTAAGCAACTGGATCCCTCTTGTTCTGGCTGATCAGATGAATAGCTATATAGAATTCTTTGTATTAGTCAGGTCTCCATCAGCTAAGGGGGCACCCAGCATACAATCAGACAGCTGCAAGTTGACAACTAAATTTAGTTATTTATAATGATCATGTCATCCCTACCATGGGTCTGGTTTGATACCTTTTGCTATAATGGCATAATTAATTTCCCACTGTTTGCTTGTAGTAAAATATTAGCTAATGCCAAGATAAGGTTAAGTGTTGGGTCCTTCACTTGGGTCACAAAAAAACCATGCAAAGCTACAGGCTTGGGAAAGAATGGCTAGAAAGCTGCCTAGTAGAAAAGGACCTGGGGGTATTGGTGGGTAGCCAGCTGAATATGAGCTGGCAGTGTGCCCAGGTGGCCAGGAAGGCCAATAGGACCCTGGCTTGTTTCAGATGTAGTGTGTCCAGCAGGATTAAAGAAGTGTTCATCCGCCTGTACTTGGCACTGGTGAATACTGTGTTCAGTTTTGGGCCTCTCACTACAAGAAAGACATTGAGGTGCTGGAGCACGTCCAAAGAAGAGGAAGGAAGCTGGTGAAGGGTCTAGACAACAAGTCTTTTGAGGAACGGCTGAGGGAACTAAGTTTGTTTAGCCTGGAGAAAAGGAGTCTGAGGGAAGATTTTATTGCCCTCAACAAGTACCTGAAGGGAGGTTGCAGCAAGGTAGGTGTTGGTTGCTTTTCCCATGTAGCAACTGAGAAGTCAGGAGGAAATGGCCTCAATTTGCACCAGAGCAGGTTTAGATGGGTTATCAGGACAAATTTCTTAACTGAAAGGGTTGTCAAGAATTGGAACAGGCTGCCCAGGGAAGTGGTGGTCACCATCCATGGAGGTATTTAAAAGATGTGTTTACATGCACTTAGGGACATGGTTTAGTGGCGGACTTGGTAGTGTTAGGTTAACAGTTGGACTTGATGATCTTAAGGATCTTTTCCAACCTATACAATTTTGTGATTCTATAATAAGACCCTCCCTCATCTTTTCCAACCTCTATGACTCTATGATTCTATAATAACAACAACGGAATGTTTACGATCCCAACCCAGCAATAGTAATTTCAACC
Source organism: Rynchops niger (assembly GCA_013400035.1). Lineage (NCBI taxonomy): Eukaryota > Metazoa > Chordata > Aves > Charadriiformes > Laridae > Rynchops > Rynchops niger. The sequence goes on along the minus strand of VXBH01007074.1, from coordinate 67,864 downwards.
TACTGCTGCAAGAAGAGTCTACTTCTAAAATAATTCAATTGTGCCTACTAAAGCCACAATTATCTTCTCACAATGACATTTGAGGAGCATGTAGAGTATAATGACTCAGTACAACAAAAAACATAACAAAAATACCACAAATCCATTGCCCTTAGCTCATGGTTATTTTAAAACAAAAAATGAAGACTAAAACAAATATTGGTTCACTCTGACTAGATTTTTCTTTTCAGGCCAAAGAAAAGGCAGAAGACACTGAGATGAATTCTACAATGAGACAAAGATACAAGACAGTAAAACATTAAAAGGCAGAAAACAAATGCCCATCTGGACAAATGGAGGCAGGTCCCTATCTGTTGAATGTCATCTGAGTTTTCTTACAATCTTATTCACTTTATAGACAGTTGATGAAAAAAAAGCCCCAGAAATCCCTAACAACTTCAAGGTTATTCAATCCTATGGGCCAGCATGTTTCTCCAGCTTCCCAAACAAGCTGTAAACAACAGAGGCAGCTCTGCTTGAAGTCCTGGTGGAATGGACTTTCAGTAGTGCATTTGGTTACTCACAAAGCTTAACATTATGAACTTATGCTGTTTTGCTCCACTTCAGAGGAATTGTTGCAACAACAAGCAAGAACATAAACTTCAACTTCAACCTTGATGTTATAAGCTAATACACTAGATAGATCAGAAGGCAGCCATGAAAACCCTTCTGTTTTTTAACCACAAATTTACAGATGAAAGTCATTATCATTTTTCTAAATCATCTTTTCTCCTACTCCCTTTCATCAAAAATATCAGAATAAATCTATGGATTCTGACATTCTGTATCTCTACTCAGAGCTCATCGTATATCTAATTTATTTGTTATTTATAGTCTCAGCTTTTATGACACTGACGTTCCTTTATTTTTTTAGCACTTTTAGGATAGTGCTGTCATAGTAAGCACAGGAAACATTGTTGTCTGACATTTCTGAGTTACTGCTGCTCTTGCGTGTAACAAGAACAGTACACCAACAACCTTTTTTACTTGAAAGAATAAACACGTTAGAAGTTTTCCTGGAATCATCATAAGATCTTCAGAAGAGTTCACAAAACGTGGGGAATTCGAGCTGCATATAAGCTTCTTAACTCAATCTGATAGCAGATGGGAGCTTTTTTTCATGGATGAAGATCTCAGAAAGAGTTTGTAATTTTCATTTGTGCTTAACAACAATTTAAGAAAGTATATTGCACTGCAAGAGTAAGTAAAATTACTAAATTGCATTCATTTTACATTGATCATAAGGCATCCATTTTTGTTTATTTGTATCATGGAAATTCTAGCATCAGCTTATACTTCTGTTCATGTTGACTTGAAAGTACATCTTAGTCTTTCAGTCTGCTCCAGAAATCACTTCTTTATTCAATTTATCTACCCTTGTTTTTATTCTTTAAACAAACATTAAAAGAAAAATTATGACAGTTTCATAGATTGCAAAGATTAATGACGACCTTTGTGGTTCTTCTACGTTATATTTAATATATATATATCAAATTTCCTGTACTAAAAGAACATCCAGAAATTCAATGCTGAATAAAATTATCACTTTCAAAATTCTCTTTAAACGTAACTAGAAAAGAGTGGAAGTTCTGAGACTTTATATGGATTTTATCTATGAGCCTAATACTGTCTTCCCTTTGATTTAATCTTAATGATAGGCTCTATCCCTTCAAGACTTACGCAGATACTGTTGCTCTAAAGTATATTTTAGGTGTTATCAGTTTAATACTTGCTATGTGTATGTACTGCAGTCAGGCTAATAACTAATTGTATGATTCCCCCTCACCAAAAAAAAAACATACCCAAACATGCCTTTATGAATTATAGTGTTCTCTGTGAAAGAATCCATACATGTAGCAACATATGCTGAGTAATGTATTTCATAAGCACATGCAATCTTGGTAGGTCTTCCAGTATCATTTCTCTACCAAAATAAAGATTCATAAAATAAATGCTTGACCGTATTCATGCTTCAGAGAAGAAATATTGCTATAAATTATCTTTGGTTACAACAAGAATGATGATACTGACCTTTACCTGTTCACATTTCCTTTTAATATTGCTGATAGATGACTATTAGATAACCTGACAGAAAATTTAACAATCAGATAATTTTGTAGGATTTCAGCATAGATCTTTTCAATATTGCTACTTGAAGGTCCTATCCTTCCTGGGATTAAAACAATAAGGACACCCTTGAATATCCAGAGTTTTCATTTTTTTTCCTGAGAGAGGGAGAGTGACAGCCTTTGCAGTGTCTAAAAAAGACCTTGCAAGCTATTTAAAGGAAAATGGAGATGTTCATTGACTAGACCTAACTGGATCGCACTGCATGGCATAAAGATTGGGTTTGAACCTGAGTTGCTCATAAAACTTAGAACTGAACAGGAAACAAAGTAGGAATCAAGAAAAAGCCATCCAGGAAAGTCAAGTTCTCCATAATCAGAAAGTTCTTGTTGAAAAGAAGGCAAAACCTATACCAGATGGTAATAGAAGGCTTTGCCTGGTCTCTGAAGACAGCTAGAAAAATGTGCTATACTAGGGAGCTGATTCTTATAATTCGAGTCTGATTTTTGCCTCAGACTGTCCACAAGACCTTGGAAGGATTTGTTCCACTCATCCTCCATTCCCTGTGTTTTCTTGAATACCTTGCTTTTTCCTATTTTATATCCTTTCTTTTTTATGGTTCTCTTCAAACTCTCAGTGTCTGCTTATATGCATGCACACACGAATAAGAGCTTCATGAAGTCTTTCAGGGAAACACAGAGAAAACCCCAAAAGATTGCTACCTGTTTGGAAATCTTGGGGGATTTACAGCTGCTTTCAGTAATGTCTACTAAACTTTGTCTGATGAACTTTTACTTATGAAAATATTTTATTTAAGGGAAGCAGGATTAACAACTATTAGCAATTATTGCAACCAAGAGTATTTTAAGAAGGAAAATTTTAATTAGTCCAGGGACTGCATCCATAACAATTTCTCATCCTGAGTCATAGTTTGAGTGATGCTTGCACAGTTCTGCAGTGTTTCTAATAAGGCCAACATCTTTTATAATCTTGTTTCTTATTTTTTAACATCTTATTTCCAGTGTGTAAGGTGTGATTGGTTTGGTGTTAATGTATGATTTATTTTAATTTACATTTGACCTAGATTTCTCAGATTCATTGTTTTAGTCTTTGTTTAGTTCAACATTACCAATAATAACTTAGCTTTTTCTGATATGCATCTCCTTATTTTTGCTTTTCCAAATAAATAAAATAGAAATCCATGATGTTGGTACTCAGTTCAATTTGTTTTAAGTAGTAAGTCTGTTTCAGAACATTTGAGGACCTTAATGATTGTCAGATAGGCAATAAATAGCTCAGATGAAGTCTCCTTATATAGTTTTGTTTTCTGAAAAGATGGTATAGGTCAGGCTAATATAACTTACCGTCCAAATGACAAAACAGGCCTACACTACAGCTTTATTTTTCACATGATATAGTATTTATTTAAAGGAAAAGTATTTCTGTCAAATTCTCTTGAAATTGCCAGCGTTCAGAGGCTTTCAGAGGAGAATAAAATGGACTATGATTATAAACTGCTAAATGTATGGAAAATGAGACTGATAGCAAACATAAAAAAATATTGTTGTCTTCAGTACAGCTCTCAGAACAAGGCTGAATGGAGCCGTTGAATTTTTAAAAGACATTTTTAAAAATCTTGTGAGTCAGTCAAGAGGAGGAAAATCATTACAGACCAGACCAAGGCAGCAAGCTAGCTAATCCACCTGAACTCTAAACAATGTTTCCTAACCTAGATGAACACTTGGAAGTTGATACTGTTGAGTCGATGACTCTTGCAGTGAAGACTTTTGGAAACAACCCTTTTCAGTGGTGCTTTCTGAATGTGGAGATAAATGATGGTGGCAATATCTTCCTTTTTAATGTTATCTTTCCTTTTCTCTTACTCTATGTCTAACAATGCTTTGCCAAGAAGGAAGGAAACATCATTTTCTACCCAATGAGACTCTCTAGCATTTAATGTCATTACCTTATTCTGTATTTTTTAACCAAAGTTAAGGCACTTACAGGGCTTGTCTGATCTATTAATGCATTGCACTGGAGTTGAGGCTCTTCTATACAATTTCACTGAAATTGGCCAATGAATGTGCAGACCTACTTTTTGTGAGAAGCCAAGGTGAAAACAAATTACACGTTACATTTTCAGAATGCACAGCACAGCATTGTTTTAGAAATTCCTTACAGGCAATGGATGAAAAAGACATTATTTCTAGATTTTTCAGTGATTCCTAATACTGTTTCTGTCAGCAGCATCCATCTGCTAGACAGCATTGTTACTACTCTCTCTTCCTAAGGAAATGAAGATACAGAGCTTTAGTATACACCAATTACGGTCACCTCTTGCCTACACTGTGTCCCCTCCCAAACTTCTGCCCTCCCTGGAAGGATGATTCCAGCGAATGGAGCCAACTGGGGGAAATTCTCTAAAATTTCACTAATTGAAACATCACTGAAAATGCAGCCTGGATTTTAAAATGGGTGTAAATTTTGAAAAGTCTATTTAAATACCTTGATTATAGAAGTTACTTCAGTGATTATGTTTTTCACTGCTAAAGTTAAGGGCTGCAATGAATTTCATCCTGACAAGTACTTTGTGTTAGTTCCTTAATTCCATAAAAATACTCATAATATGAACTTCCACAGTTTGCTCAGCTTCTGCATTACAGTCACTAATTCTATTACAGGAATATTCCACTGCTCGATACGAGCTGCACCACAGAGGCAACCCACACAAAATGTGACTGAATGGATTCATAAATTCAAGTTCTATTCAACTGTGATTTTTTAAAAATTAAACTGTTTCAAACCAAAATAAATATAAACAATCACAAGTGAAATGAAACTGCAGTTTTGAAAATTGTGGTTTTAATGCAGACAGGTAGATAATCAGACGGAATTGTGGACCATCCTGTAGAAACACCTTTGTCTTCTGATACTGAAATCTTACATTTGAAATTAGCATTCCCTTGAAAGTTGACAGCTGGATCAATGGATACTCTGAAACGGATGTGAATCATTGTGAAGGTCTAAGCTGACTTTTTTTTTTCTTTTTTTTTTTTTTTTTTCCTTTTTCATTTTTCTTTCTGGTAAATTAATAAGAAATCCAAATATATAAATTAGGGAACAAATAAGGCATTCTTTGTAGTGCTCTAAACAGACTGTGACCTAAAACATTTGTTCAGCATTCTATTTTGTTAACAACATCAGATTCAGATCATTGGCTCATATTACCTGGAGACAGAAAGAAAATTGGTTGAACTAATTAGGAAATTTGTAAGACAGGTAATTCATGTTTAAGACTCCAGAAAACACACACCATGTTTCATAACAGGAGCTGAATTCCTTAGCTGATATACAGACAATGTGCAGATATAACTTTTATTTATACAATAGAGGTAAAAACAAATCCAGATGGAAATGAGAAAACTCATCTATCAAGTCAAAGACTACTTATTGGCAACATTTCATTTGTCAGGGCTTAATGTGCATGCAATATACATAAATCACTTTTTTTCTTTTGCATAAAAAAAAGAGAAAGCTTACAGGAAAAATATGCACAGTAAGAATCAAGCAAATACAGAATTTTTAATACATTGACTAAATTTGTCTCTAGATTTAACTTAATTTATTGTAGTGGAGTTATGGCAAGGAAGAACTTGAACATTCTGATTATAAAGCATGATGATGGGCACTTTAAGGTCAGTCTTCTAAAATGAAAACCTTTTAATTTGAAACAAACCTTATACACCCTTCATATGATTTCAATGTAATATGAGATAAGGAATGGCTGTAAAATCTGGTACTTGTACCAATTCTTGAAACTAAAATCTCATGGAAGTCAATTATAAACCTAACCATCTTTCAGTAAAGCTATTATCTTCACTCATCCCAAAGGCAGTTTTTTCATTGACATAAAGGAAAGTTAGATAAAGTTCCATCAATCAGCTGCACTAAACTGCATTCAAGAGCCCAGTGTGAATCACCTTATTTTAAAAATATGCTATAAATATAAAATACGTTTGTGCATTGGGTAAAAAAAAAAAAAATAGCGCTGCATTAATACATATTTTGGTCCACTATGGAAACAGTTTTGTGTTGATACAGAAAAATCACTATTTTCAATGAGTCTTCTTCATTGCCTCTGAATTACTTTCTTACTACTATTGCCTTCCTCCTTTGATGTATTTTTTGTCTGTTTTTCTAAATTCTGCAAGTCTACATTGGGTAATGGAAGAAGGAAAAACAAGTAGTGATGGATCATTTATAGATTTTTTTTAAGATAATACCCTTTTGCCCAGCCTTAAATTTTCTGACGTATTCATTAATTTATTGTTATAGCATAATAAAAATGGTCAGATCTGCAGCAGGCTTATACAATAACTTATTGATCTGAGGTTTGACTGACGAATCACTGAAAAACCACTTTATGCCATCACTGAAAATATTTTTTGTTACCTTTTCACTTTGAAAAATGTGGTCACTCATACATCATAGTTAATCAGGAAGATGGAAAGCCATTTCAATATAGAAAACACTTATAAAGGAAAACCATGAAGGTATGTAAAAACTGAGACTGCGGTACTTAGGATACATTAGCCTGAAGTGTATACTAGTTCTATTTACTTCTCCAGCAGAAGGGTTGATTATGAGCTTTCTGTCCTTAAAAATTCTGCAGTTTTTCCATCATCTTAACTTTCCTTTACATGATTTATTAATTCTTGATTCATAGGATTAGATGGATGGACGGACATTCCCGATAAAGTTAATACAGGTGCTTGTGTAAAAATCTTTTATCTGGTATTTTCACACAGCCATAATATCTTACATGATAGATCTGTTTATACAGATAAGTAAAAGTAGGATGTTCTGTTGCTCTATACCTGACAAAAAAGTGCATCTCACAAGACCATAAGTTTGTAATCTTATCCATCTATGGCCTTGTTTAGTTTACTAATATAGGTATACCCAGTAGAATTATTTCCCAGTAGGATGCGTTTTCCAAAATAAGGAGACAAGTATACCTATATTCTTCGTAACAGGAATGCTAAAAACAGCAGTGGAGGTTCCACAGCTGTCACAAACCTGTTTCTGTATTCAATTCCTTCTACCATCAGAAAGCTTTCCTTAGTATTTGTTAAATCTCGTCTGCTTCATTTTAAGCTTAGTGGTTGGGTACAAGGAATTCAGTATATTCTTTCTTTTTGTCACAGTATGTATTTGAACATATCCATGTTTACATTAAGAAAATATCTTGAAAAGTTCATCATCAGAGCAAAGGAAGTCTTCCTAGACCAAGTTACATGTACGATTTCTTCTGCACCTTTATTCTTCCTCACTGTTGCTTATCCTAAAGAGAAATCAGATTGATATGACATAGTTATTCCCAGAAAATTGATGCTGACCATAATTTCTCTGCATGTTTCCATAAGGTCCTAACCTTAGAAACAGTTTGATTAGTGTGCAAAATTAAATTGAACTGACTGGCCAATAATTTTTTACTTACTCTTTTAACTCAAAAAAAGTTAAGCATTTGTCCTCACCTAGTGTTTTGAAATTTCATACATCCACCTTGGAAGATCTTGGGCAGTTCTTTGTGTACACTGGGACAAATTTAGTTTATTTAAAATATCTCAAAAACATCTAAAAAGCTTGCTGTACCCTTTTACACATCCTTTGCTCTTTCTCATTTTTCACCCATTAGTTTCTAATGATTACCAAATTGCATGCAGTGACATCAATTTACAGGTTTTAAATTTACAGCACTAAATAAGTCACATCTGATTTTGGTGCTATGATAAAATTCAGTCTCATTTATGTAAGGAAGAGATTTCCTGGTGAGTTCAGAGAGACTAAGATTTGGCATTCTCTCTCCATCCTTAATTTTTTAGGATGAAAGTATTTCTTAATGCTCTCTTTACCAAACAATTTGGGTACTCATTCATTCTCACTGAATTTCCTACAGCACTTTGTTCCAGCTTGAGTAGTTATTCTGTATCTCTTAATCTTCTACTGCTTAATCTATTACATGTTTTGCATTAGGCATGTTGCTTCTCAGAGTTTGCCACAGTATAATTGATTGAGCATCTTTGTATATTGTGTACGAAAGGCTAAGCATATTACACTAAAATTACACAAATCCTTGTTTGGGTTTTTTTTGGAGGTGGAGGGGTGAAGGTTATTTGAAAGACAAACTTTACAAAAGTGCAGAAAGATTTGTTTCATGTAACAGATCTTATAATTTCATAAGGTTAATATCTCAGGTATTACACAGAAGTGAAGAAAGTTTAAAACTTTGTGTTTGCTCTTATGAAGCCACATGAATGTACTCTTACAGTAGGTCTGTGTGTTAACAGCACACATGAATCTTGGGTGAAAGAACTGTTTATTTACCTGCTGTTTTCCTATTTTTTCCTTTATATATAAAAAATACTTGTGCACTTGCACAACAAACTATATTCAGTGCAGAAAATGGAATAGTGTTCAGTGAGCAGAATGAATAGATTATTAATTTCTCTCAATTTATGAGATACTCATTAGCTCAAATGAAAGTCACAAGTCTCAAAGAGAACAGTACTGTAAATAATTTCTTTGAGCTCTTTGTTAGTAATACATACAAAAATAATTTGAACTTTGAGTCATCTTATCTAAGCTTCAACAACCAGCTTAGGTATCTAAGGTCTGAATTCCACTACAGAGATGGCTTTGTCTCTGCTTGATCTGTACTCCTGGCAAGATGAACCCGAGTCAAAATTGCCAATAAGCTACAGTAGTTGAAACAATGAAAACCCATTCTCAGAATTCTAGGTTATTCAAAAGGGAGATTTTTTTAAATTTTGTTTAAATTATTTTCATTCTCTTACACTCAAGAAAACGTAAAACGTTCTTCATTTTTTTTTTCCCCTTAGCCATCAGCTTACAGGTTTCACTCCACCTCAAGGTCACAGTAAAGGTTACCAGTATTTGACAGTGAATTATCCTAAATGAATCAATTGGTGACCTCAATTTAACCCCTGCTGTGTGTATCCTCATCACAATTCAGCAGAGTGAAGAGAGACTAAATAGACACAGAATTTGAACTCAAGAGATGTTTCCTCCAAGCCTCAGTTAAGGCATATTGCACAGTAACATAAAGAAACTTCTTTCTGATTATTTTCTTTGTGTGAAGAGTATTATTTTTCTGTTATCAACATGAAACATATTTTATATATTTTAATAGAGGAAGAATTTTTTTAGAGTAATGGCTCTTCATGAGTTTCCATATTTAGTTTTCATTTTTTTCATATTCTTCTCTGAATAAGACCTTCAGGTGAAATATCTAATGCAACAAATACATAACTTTCTGAAGGATAATGGATTACTTTTCATTATTTGGATGTCATTATTTGGAATAAAGACTTTTTTTTTTTATATTTATGTATTATGTTTAACATGGTGAAGTGCATTTCTTCACTGTGGTTAATAAGTGCTACTACAATGCGAAGAAGAAAAGAGGTGAAGTAATTTTCATGCCATACTTATACTGCCATCATATGACTATGGCAACTGTACTTTGTAACGATTTGTGTCCTTGCTTTGTTGTGCCAATTCAAATCTTGTGTATAAAGAAGTTAATAATAAAGCAATCTCTGATAACAGCAGTTCCATGGAGATTTAAAAAATAATTAGGAACATTTACCAATTTATGAGACACATGAAAAATAACACTCAAACCAGTAACTACAATAGAACAGTGACAAATCTCGGAACTCACTAAGATCTTCCTTTTACTACTTTATGTCTAAACAATGTTGTATATATGTCTAAATTCACAGCAATTGTTCACCAGACTAATTTAACCGTAGAAGATGCCACTGATGACACTACTCTCTGAAAATACACCATTTATGTAACTGAACATGGTTTAAAACTATAGCTTACAATTTCTGAGTAAAGAACATTATAGCCAATGAAACCACATTGAAACATCCTTCTCCTTTGTTGGCAACAAAAGCTACTATACTCCACTGTTTCTTTGATGAGAACTTATTGACAATGATTTTTTTGTCCTCATTTTTATGTAATCATTTGATAAACAGTCATATATACCCCCTAATTATAAATATATGTATGTATATGAATACATACACAGCCCTATACATTTTACATGCATAACAAGTAAGTTGAGCAAGTAGAGCAATTTTAAGTATTCTGTTGACCTTCTTTGATGTTCAGAAAATAGTTGATGTTATTATAATGTCAGTTTAATATCTTATTTTATTTTAAATATCCTCGCCTCAGATTTATCACTTTTCCCATTTTCTAGAACATAAAAATTTATATTAGTTATTCTTAAATATTTGTTAATGAATTTCACAGGCATGCTGGATGCAACTTGTATAAATAGGCCAGAAAATTTTAAGCCAGAGCCAAAGGAAACCCATGCCAAAACATTAGTCGATCCATTGGAACTTATTATACACGTACAAAAGGGAGAATGCATGAAGTGATATATAAGGTCACTGTGACAGCCAGAAGGTAATGCCAAAATATTCCTACCGGCTTGGCTCATTCGCATGTATGGGCACAGAGCTGATTCACAGCCAAACACTCTGCATGAGCCAAACTTAACTTCCTTGGCTTGCCTACCTCCAAAGCACAGCTGTCGTGGCAAAAACAACCCATCAGACACGAATTCATTTTGCTAGTTTTCAACTGCCATGACTTTGTAAGACGCAGCCACCAAGGGCAGAGTGCTTTGCTGCTGCTGCTGCTGTTCTCAGGATAATCTGCACTACTGGAAAAACCTGTTGGACTCACATTGCCTATTGCAATGAGGTGTCAGCTCCTGAATAATAAACGTAGTCCTAATGAGGGCTAGGCACCTCTAACCAAGATTTTGAAAATGTGACTAGTGATTTTGATTGCGCTACGTGCTGTGGCCCATCTGGAAGCACCTGAGTCGCCTGATTTGCAAAAACCACAGTACTCTGCAAAGTATCAATTAAACCCAGTCTTGAAAGGGACCTTCCAAAGCTGGGGTTGTCAAAAACATTAGTAGCTTTTTAATTAGCTTAGCCTAATTAGTTTGAGTAAGGGACAGTAGAAACACAATGACAAGAGATATTACAAAGTTATAATACTTATTTTCTATTTAACTACAGTAGAAACTATGACGAGTGTGCCTTTTCTTGACATCCATAAACTGCCTACCCCACTCCCCTCTCCCCCAACAAGCCACAAAATATTATCTGGTGTTTCTTCCCATCTATGATTATAATCAACTTTGTCATCCTAAATTACATTAATTCAACTGAGATTGGTTCACACTTATATGCATCTGAATTAGATGGGGTAAAACCCAATAAATTCAGTGATAAGCCTTGGATTTCTACTAACCGCATGGATCAGTTGGAGCCAGTCCAGAGGAGAGCCACAAAAATGATCAGAATGGTGGAGTGCCTCTACTATGAGGACAGGCTGAGACAGTTGAGGTTGTTCAGTCTGGAGAAGAGAAGGCTCCGGGGACACTTTATTGTGGCATTTCAGTGCTTAAGGGGAGCCTACAGGAAAGATGGGGACAAACTTTTTAGCAGGGCCTGTTATGAAGACAAGTGGTAATGGCTTTAAACTAAAAGAGGAAAGATTTAGACTATATCTAAGGATGAAATTTTTTACAATGAGGGTGGTGAAACACTGAAACAGGTTGCCCAGAGAAGTGGTAGATGCATCACCCCAGGTAACATTCAAGATCAGGTCAGACGGGGCTCAGCAACGTGATCTAGTTGAAGATGTCCCCGGTTATTGCAGAGAGGTTGGACTAGATGACCTTTAAAGGTCCCTTCCAACACAGACTACTCTATGATTCTATAATTCTATGATTTTTATATCGTGGTTAATATAAAAATGAAATGACAACCACACAGTTTAGCATAAGCTCACTGTTAAGTATAGATATAGACATTTACCTTAATTGTCACTTCCTCCCACTACACAAAATAGTAAAACTTTTATGTGAAAATTTGCATGATGTTTGAATGAAGAGAATTTAACATTTCCATCCAGATAAAGGTAAAACAGAAAAAGCTGATGGCCAAACAACATAGTCTTAAATTGATCTGGATTTTCATAGCTTCGTCCTCCTACGCTAATTTCATGGATGTTTTTATAGGGGTTCTGAGAACATTTTCTGGATGGAAAGAAAAAGCACATCACTTCTCTAACTGTATCATATTGTTTTCTTTCAAGTATATACTTTTCCTTCTTCAAGGAAAAAATGAAAGACATTTATTATAGAATATGATTCAATTTTAATGCCTTTAATTAATCTTTAGTTTATGTTTAATTGATTAAGAAATTTCACTCTACAAACAATCCGCTTTAAGATTCTTGCCTTAAGTAAGCCCTTCGATAATTATTGAAGTTAACACTTGACTGCTTCAGCTTTTTTTCTTGAAGGTAAAACATAAACGCGGGTACATAAAAACTATCATGTAGGACTTTGTGAAAAGTAATATTCATTAGATGGTTTATCATCAAGGTTTTTGCAATTTATCTTGCAGTTGCTGCCTTGTTTTAGTAACAAAAAAATAGTGCCAAAAGTTCATACACCATCAAATTCAGAAATATTTTTTTAAATCCTTTTTTTTCATACATTCTGAATGCAGTTGACATTGATATCTGTGGAAGTAATGTAACAGGCAATCATAAAATCTTTGAATGCTTTGGGTTGGAAGGGACCTTTAAAGATCATCTATTCCAAACCCCTGCCACACATAGGGACATCTTTCACTAGATCAGATTGCTCAAAGCCTCATCCAACCTGGCCTTGTATATTTCCAGGGATGAGGCATTCACAACTTCGCTGGGCAACTTGTTCCAGTGCCTCACCACCCTTATAATAAAGAATTTCTTCCTAAAATCTAGTCTAAATCTGCCCTTTTTTTCCTTAAAACCATTACACCTTGACCTGTCACTACAGGCCTTGGTAAAATCTTCCTCTTTCCATAAGCCCCCTTTAAGTATAGAAAGGATTCAATAAGGTCTCCCCCAAACCTTCTCTTCTCCAGATTAAACAGCCCTAACTCTCTCAGCTATTATTCATAGGAGAGGTGTTCCTTGGTAGCAAGTGTGCAGTAGCAAACAATTATTTAAATAATGTGGTATTTCAATGATTTTAGATAACCGTGTTCAAATGAAAAAAAAAAAAAAAAAGTCACCTTAAACAAAGCCTTTGTTTTCTTAGTTGAAACAAGAAATGGATAAATATTTCTTATTATTGACAAGTACTTCTTTAGCTTTAAGTAAATCTTGGAAAAGAACATTACTATTTTGTCATGATTAAAACAGCTTCATAAAGACTATGCATAAAACTGTAGTTGTTTCTGCAGCACCTGCCTTGTCATTTTCTGTGTTTTTGTTTTTCATAGGAAAAAAAAAAAAAAAAAAAAGACTTTGATGTCATAATGGAATTATTTTTATGAATTGTTCATTATTTGTAGCTTTGTACCTACCTGTCCACCATGAGTGAGAAATTCCTTCTGCGTAAACTTCAGTAAACTTAATGGAAAATGTTAGCTTTTCCTAAGCCGTTTAGTAATTTATTTACTTATTACAAATATTGCAAAACCTCCACTTTAGAGTGCACATACCTTGAATTGTAGATAGAACATGACTGCTTTAGAAAGTATCCCAGTCATAAAGAACTAAACTACTTAAGCAATATTTGCGTTTCTCCTTAAATAATAGTATTTGCCTTGGACCTTATAGATTGGACTAATGGATATCATGTGCTGTTGCAACATGCCAGCTAGCTTGTTTCTTATTTTAGAGTTAAATTTTAATTATAGTCTGTATTTTAAACATTTTTATGCAAATCTAAAATGCTTGCATTTAAAATTTATGCAAGATATTGCATTTTAAAAACACACATGGGTATAAACTGATTTTACAGACTGAGCACACCTCAGAAGTAGTGGACGGAAAGGTGAGATAGCCTTCACCACTTAGCACAGATTCTGTCCTCAGTTGTCTCTTGGGATGCATGAGGACTTACACTTCTAGAGTAATTTCCTAGCCCGGCCAAATTCTTTAGCTGGGGTCTCATTAAAAGCTCCCAGACAGTCTATGATCCATTTATTTCTCTGGCAGGTCTTCAGATACCTACCAGATGTCTTTTAGATTCTTATTAAGGCCCTGTTCTAAACTCAAAGAGACAATTTCTTTTTTAATTCCATGACGTGACCTGAAATGTTTCTTCCTCCTATAATGTCTTCAGCAGCTCATAATATACAAATGGCACAATATATCAACACTCATTCAGGTCTGAATTCTTCCAGTAATTTACTGCAGTCTAACCGTGTATGAAACTATGACCTCCGTTAACGCAGTTCACAGCAACGGGAACTGTTAGATGGAATTAGCTTTGTCGCGGTAGCTGAAAATCCATCCTTAAAGACAGCATTCACTGAATTTGCAGTAAAGCACATTCTCATGCTGATGTGTGGTGAACATTTACTGTTCACGTTACTAATGGACTGTTCCAAAAAGTTTCATCCTTGAATATTTTCTTACTTGTGACACAAGTAGAAAAATAAAGATCCAATATTAGATAATCTTTTAATAAGCAAAGCCTCAAATCAGCTGAAGCCACATCCATATTTTCCCCCTGTATACAATCACAGAAGAATTTTTAAAGCTTTGCTTTTAGATAAAAAACAGATTTCTTCAGGGTGATTTCTACACTGAAAATATGTCTTAATAAAAAATTACTATTAATGTAGAGGGCTTGACTGATGGATTTTACTGTCTGCTTACTGCGAAACAAAGGGATGAAACAGAGGATGATGCTCAAATAGAGCACAGATAATTATTAAGGACATATCAAAGAAGAGAGAGATGGATTTTCAGCCTAACTTTATCCAGGGTTCAGACATTTCGGTCACTGGATTTGCTAAATTAGAACATACTCCTTTACCTGATGTCTCCTTCTTCCCTCCACTTGGAGGCAATGCTGGCCCTGTTGTCTTTGGATTCACACCATGACAGATCCCTCATTTTGATGTAATGTATACTGGTAAAAGAAAACAGTCAAATTTCAAGCATGAATCTTTCACTGTGGAGTATAATTATGAAGAAAACGAATTATGCTTCAGAACTTAATTTAGTTTCCTAAATGGCAACTAGACTCCTTTGGCAGTTTAGCTCCAGACAGAAATCCTGAACAATTCCAAAGCTTTTTCCCAGTAAGTGAAAGGCTGAAATAGATTTTTATGTGAAATATTTTAATCAGCAGTGATCAGCAGTAACCCCATAGCAATTAGCGTTCAAATTAACAGAGAAATAATTTGAAGATACTGACTGAGGATGGCCAGCTATGCTTTGAACTTTCTCCTAGTTTCTCCAAGGAAACGCTTTTAAACAGTTTTCTGGAATAAAAGTTTATTCTGAAACTTGGCTAAATAAAAGCTGAATAGCTGTTGTCCTGCATGTATTGAATAAATGTAGCTTTTCTAAAGTGAAATTTTATTTCCTTGGCTTGACATGAAATGACGTTTTCTGTTTCCCAATAACAATTGCAGCCAATAAATATACATATGAGCAAAAGATTCAAGTCTGATGCATTTTTATTAGGTGTCTAAAGATCTTGCATTATATTTTTCTTTCTACTATGGCTGTGCTTCCTCTAGGGATGTATTTCCTAGGTTTTCACAAAGCAGCAATATGGAACATTTAACATTGATTTATTACTACTACTGCTACTACTACTGCTGTTGCTATTGTTATTATAGACATCGACTGCAATCTCTAGGAATTCAGTCAAAACTGCATTCCAACAAATATCATTGTGCTGCCCAACTAGTCTAATTCTAATCAAATGTGAGTCTTCATCACAAATCAATAAACAATAATATTAAAAGATGAACACTTAACATCACAGCATTTAATCCTAGTTTTTTTTTCAAAATACCTGGGAAAAAAGGTGTATTTTTGGGTATACCAAGAAAGTCAGCAGGCCAAACTGCTCTGCTAGGTAATTTCTGAGGGCCTCACAGTACAAATGGTTGCAGATTTCTGTCTGAAAAAGAGAGAATTTTTCTAGGCAGCTTTTTAAAGTTATCAATGGAAGTAAGGGTGAGTTTTTGCAAAGTTTTAATCATCTTACAAAAATTTAAATAAACTATTCACCTGACCAGAAGTGTAAGGTAAGCTTAAGAAAAATGTAGAAAATAGTGACACCTTGTCATGAGAAAACAGGTTAAGTTAGGTACAGGCTCTTCAAGTGACAAAGGTACACACATCAAGTATTTGAAATAATTATGTTCGATTGATTAAGACTACTACAAGAATTACTGATCAACAAGAATGTTCTTGGTCTTGAACCAAACTTTACATGTATATTCTTGGGGTAATCCCACTTGAACCCTGTTTTGTCAATTTTGAGAATGTTTCTGTTCACATAACCCTTGTCCACTGCTACCTTACTTGATTGTTAATAATTTTCTCCTTTCCCCTCTGATTCTCTCTGAAAAGTGCAAAACCTCCCTAGATGACAGGTCAGGTCAGCAGATAGGGGCCTCCACCCTCTGCAGCAGGAAGTCTCCCACTGCTGTAATCGGCCGTGTCTTCTTACGCTCTTGTGTGGTTCAGATTCAACCAGTGTAGATGCTTCATTTGACAGCGTTCCCTTACAACTTCAGTCTTGAAGAGCTGCTCCCTCTTTCTGAACCACTGTATGGGTCAAAGGCCTCATAATTGCAGGGACGGATGTTTTAACAACTACTAGGGACTGTGCCCTGTGGTACATTGCTGCCATAGTTGAAGATGCATATACCAACCTGAGCAGACCTGCCAAGGTCCCGGTCTTAGGAGCAGTGGTACCTTCATGTTCCTCAGAGGGTTTCTGGGATCCTCTCAAGAATTTCAGATGAAGTCCATAGAAGATTAGAAAAAATCAAAGCAGAGCTCAGAAAAAACAGTGCAAATTTTTGCATCTATTTTGTGCTATAACTCTAACTCTTTTTCATAGAATACGTACGAAATACAACAAAATACAGATTACACTGAAAAGAAATCAAGATAAGCTGACTCACTTTCTCAGCTCTGCAATTACAGAGAATTATTGCAGGTCCAGGCAGAGGTACAAAAAGTTGTATTTCTACTTATTTTTTTATTCTGATTATTTTTTATTCTTATAACAGAATATTCTCAAAATACTTTTTTATATAAATAGATTTTGTTTAAGGTTTTTTTTTTGGAGTGGTACGCATAGGTGAATTTGGAAATGTCCTGTGAAGTGAGCTTATATAAGCATTTACATATGTAAGCAAAGTCTTACCTTGTTTTGCCAATTTTTTGATCAGAATGAATCATTCTAATGCATTTGCTAGAAAGCAAATATTAATTTTGGTTTACTGAAAATAAATTAATCAGTGTCTTCCATTTGTACATTAAGCTTGTATTTCTCTTTGGTACACTGTTGTAATAGAGCATGAAAGAAACAAAAGACAAGGAGAACAGCCTGAGAATATAAGGGCATTCTTAGTGGTCATTGTTCTTGAGGGAATGCACCTGATGTTTGGCCTAGAGGAATGAGCAAGTAGTGCTCTGCCAAAAAATTACTTAACACAAACTTCCATCCGTGAGTTCTGAATCAGAAAAAAACCTCTGATATATTTACAGTTCTTCTCCTTGGGAAGAAAATGAGAACATGGATTATGTATGACAGGTACATGGATGCATTGCTTAATCTTCTTGAGGGTGCAATGATAAGAATGAACACAGGAACTTACATAGTGTAGACTTTCCTCACAATCTGATATCTGAATATTAAATGACTTTTAAATAGAGAAAGGAGTGAAGTCTATATACTAGGAAATAACGCTTCCATAAGATAAATTGAAGCAGTAATCATGATGAAAAACAAGTGGAAAACAGACTGGTTTGTATTTTATTGCACAACTACAAAAAAATGAAACTACAGAAAAAGAAAGAAGACATTAGAAAGACAAAATAGAATTTGTGTAAACAAAATGAGATAGGCATGACTATTCTTTCTCTTCCAATATATTTTTCATGTAGTTAAAACACAGTGTGTGATTAAAAGCAAAATTACACGTATTTTTGAAATATTTAGTGTATTTATAGTCCCACAAATATATATAACCTACAACTAATATATATATATATAAAATATATAAAGACAGTTAAACCTTTCTAAAGAGCCTCCATTATTAATTTGTTATGACAGTAAAATCAATTAATTTAAATTACATGTTAGAACTATTAAATGTGAGGAATTGTCTACAGGCCTTTCTGACAGGAGAGAGCTGTACTGAAATGTTTACTTTACAGAAAAGAGTGTAGAAACTTTGTGACAGTTAAAAGTATTTTTTAAATAGCTCATATAATGAAAAAAAAAAAAAAAATTACTAGTGAAAAGGAACAAGAATACGAAGTCCAAAGTGGTCCAGTTGCAGTAGGCCAATGAATTACCACAAGTAAATTGCTGTTAGCTTCCCACCCCTTTTCCCAATTATGAAGCAAGTTAACATATTATAAATAATACAAAAGCCTTATTATCATACAAGTTAACTGTGAGGATGGCTTAAAATCAAAATGTTTTAATTTACAGTTAGGAGCGGACCAAGGGGCTGCACTCAGTCAGTTTATATTTCAACAGGAGAATGATGATTTGATAAACAGCAGTACTCAAAGTTCTTCTGTTTTGTGATCCTATGCTTAATGCTCAAAACACACTGGCTTCAACAAGAACATCCTGTAACATTAGTTCAGTTGGTCTTCAGATGTTTAAAACACTGGACTACAACCAGGCCTTCTATCTTTCTTCTGAAGAGATGGATGCTCAGGCTTTACCTTTCTGAGGAAAGCTGATACAGGTTTATACTGATCTTTGGCTTTCAGAAAAAAACGTCAGACATCATGAGAGTCACCAAAAAATCATTACACTTGAGACCAAATGTATGAACATTAGATTTAATAATCAGCTCAAGGCATAATGTTTTCAGTACAAGTTGCTTTGAAAGCAGTTTATGGTGGGACCTGACTCAAAAGGTATGCTGTCTTGTGGTGTACCTCCATGAAAATATATAAAGAAAGCACAACCAATTTTCTCCTGAGGCTTTGTGATCTGAGAGGTTAATTGGCAATGCCTTTGGTCTGTAAATAAGCATCAGGTTACGGGACTGCAAGGTCATGGATGTCATCATATTTTGGAAATACATATATATGAAAAAGTTCCTTCAAAATCAGGTGTGTAGGCTATTACTGTTCAAGCACTAAAGAAACGTCAAAGCACAGAGTGGATCTGGAAAGTCATTCTATATTCAGGTTAATGTTGCAACAACAGAGATTTCAGATGAGAATCTGATGTTTTCCTGTTGTACTGAAATTGAAAAAGATTGTAGAGCTTTCAGGTTGCAAATATTAAATGATGACACCTTTAAAGCATCAAAGCAATGTAAGGAACAATGAACAGTTTGCAGGAAGGGAAGAAGAGAAAACATTTGCTTAATTAGTTATACTAGGACACTATATTGCTCCATAGAGTATAATACATGTGTGAATAGAAACAGGAGAAAGTTTTTCTGGTTGTTTCTAATATGTTTGTAAGAATGACATTCAATTTCTCTAATCATTTTAAAAATCAGATTAAACTAGAAAGGAAATACTGTTCTTCACTATGTAGGAAAAACAAGAAGAAAAAAGATACTTGTAATACAACAAACGAAGGGAAAAGACACCTGAAGTTGTATTCTTGAAAATAAGGTACAAAACGGGTAGATTTTTAACAGGGGAAAGATTTCTGATTTCAAATGTTTTCAATGTTATTCCTTTTTATCATCCACATTGCATAAGCAAAGTTATTCCTTCATGCAATTAACTTTCACAAGAACTGATTATTTTCTAAATCACGTATTTTTTATAATCTTAAATTCAAAATTATCTATTGAAGATTAATGTATTATTTAATGTAGAATTTAATTTGTCTAGAAGTTCCCATAGTATCCTCCTAAGCACTTGAAAGTCTCCATAGAAGTGTTTGTTCTAGTGTGTTCTATCCTATAAGCTGATATATACGACATAGAATTTTATATAGTAACATATAGGAATAACAGTATTTATCCACTGAAAAGATTTATGATGTACATTAGATTATTTGCCATCAGATATAAACAAGACCTTCTTATTTGTTAGGATATCAGAATGATTACAGAATTAAGAATCATAATAATTCAACAAAATCCTAAAAAATGACTTCATTACAACTTCTTAAAGAGTATTGACTTTCCTTCAGGAAATTGTAAATTATTCAGTTAATACATATTTACTGTTACTTTATTATATTTAATTCAACAGACTGTCTCAGAGTATATTGTGAAGCTTTCTAAAAGTGATTTTATTTTCTTTTCCTTTTTCTTAAAAATAATCAGGCTGTTCAGAATGCAGACAGCTCATCACATCATAAAGTAAAATAAAAGTCCTACTAACATTTCAAAAACATATTGAAAGGCGCTGGTGTTTCACTTTTTCTCATGTCAAAACACAAAGATTTTCTGTATGGTAACCAAAATTAACGTCTTTATAATAACGGTAGCCATATCACTTAAAACTTAAACAGATGACATTTTTTGCAATACAAGTTGTAACTACAACGCTGTATATTTTAATACTACAGCATTTAAGATACAAAGAATGTAATTGATCAGACAGCATAGTGTTTCCACAAAACCTTTTTTCCATTTCTTTTGTAAGGTCAGACTTTAAGAAAGCTGAAGCAGGAGAACTCAAAAAGAGAAACGAGAAGACAAAAAGCATGTTCAATGGGTTTATAACTTACTTAACTAAGCATCTGCGTTATAGAACTTCCAACATGTTTAGTTATTTTGTATGTTATCCCACTAAAACAAGTGAGAAGAATCTCCAGTGTTTAAAATGTTCTCTAGATAAAATATTGGGTTTTGATTCAAAAAATATTTACCCAAATACACGTAAAATGCTGGTGTGCTTTACAGAATCACAGAATCTTCATGGTTGGAAAGGATCTTTAAGGTCATCGAGTCCAACCAAACACCTACAATCTCTGCTACTAGAGCGTGCCCTGAAGTGTCACATCTAGACATTTCTTAAACACCTCTAGGGATGGGAACTCAACCACCTCCCTGGGCAGGCTCTTCCAGTGCCTGACCACTCTTTCAGTAAAGTAATTCCTCCTAATATCTAACCTAAACCTCCCCTGCCACAACTTCAGACCATTTCCTCTCGTCTTGTCATTATTCACTTGGGAGAAGAGGCCAACACCCACCTCTCTCCAACCTCCTTTCAGGTAGTTGCAGAGGGCAATGAGGTCTCCCCTCAGCCTCCTCTTCTCCAAGCTAAACATACCCAGCTCCCTCAGCCTCTCCTCGTATGACCTGGTCTCCAGACCCCTCACCAGCCTGGTAGCTCTCCTCTGGACATGCTCCAGCACTTCAATGTCCCTCTTGTACAGCGGGGCCCAGAACTGAACACAGTTGTTGAGGTGAGGCCTCACCAGTGCCGAGTACAGAGGCACCATCACTTCCCTGCTCCTGCTGGCCACGCTATTCCTGATACAAGCCAGAATGCTGTTTTAGTTTAATGACAAGCTTCAAACAAAAATGAGGATATTTTACTACTTTTATTATTGCATTTATTTTATTGTAGTATGTTCTTGAACAACCAAAATGTTACATTTTATAATTTTTGTAGAAATGTATATTATGGTACTGGTTTCAAGATAATGGAGAATAATAAATCTTCCTACTGAAAATTCTTAGAAAAACGTCTTAGTTCATATGTTAGAATTATGGCTAGATTCCCAGGGGTGGGAGAGGTGGACAGTACGACACTTAGCTTAAGTGCCTAGGTACTTATGTCCAGCATTTTGGACCCACTAGAGTTCACAAAATGGAACTGCTATCTGTAAGCCTCCTGTTTCCATCACTACGCACACAATTAATTGCCTAAATCCACATATTCCACAACAACATGAAAAGAGACAAACAAAATGAAACAAATCTGACACTGCTGAAGGGAGAGATGAGAATACCCGATTCCACAAAAGGGAGGTCCTGGTAGCACTGAGCTGCTGTTTTGGTAGTAGGAAGAAAGTAACAGCATGGGAACCTCTCAGCTTGCAGGACCACAATGGAAGTGCACACTAGGATGTGCAAATTAGCATATTTTTGCCACCTCAGAGGCTCTACAACTTTTTGTGATCTAACAGATGTTAAAAGGAGTTTTCTGCTTGGTTTGAAAAGCAGCATCCCACAACACTGGTTATCAATTACCCATGTGCTTCTCATGCATTCATCACTTCAGTAGCTCAGCACCAGTCAAAGCAAACTTCTTCCTGACACGGTTGTTTTATTAAATTCTATTGTACTTTCTAGTTTTCCTAGTCTTCAACAAAGAAAAATAATTTTGTTTTAGGGTTTCAAGGATACATTTAGATCCTTTTTCATCGGCATGACAGTTACTTTCTGAGTAAAGTGTTATTCAGATTTTGAAGCAGTCTGGCAATGGCATCTATTTAAACATCAAAAGGAAAATGTTCTTGATATTTCAAAGACATGAAGGCTACCATATTTTTGTTTGCCTGAAAATTACATCAGTTATTCTGTGAAAAACGTACACAGTTGGTATTTACATGTTATCCTTTAAATATATTTGTTCCTGAAATCTTAGGGGGAGGCAGGAATACTGCACTAATGTTATACTGAAACTTTAGCCTCTCTTGGACAAATTCTCCTAATCTGTAGAAACTTGCCCCTGAATTATACTGTGGATTTTGTTTTCTATGAGTAAAGAAATCAGCAAAACCTTCCAGATCACTGTTACATACTGAATAGTCCCTTCACAAGAGTACATTAGAACAAATTCTATCTGTCCGTCACAGCTAATACCCGCAGAGCAACCTAATGTACCAGTCACTGTAGCATTCTGTATGATCCCTGCAGGTTCATTTTACAGCAGTTCAGGGAGGATGGTTAAAGGTATGAAAAATATAATGTGTAATCCAGAGACAACTGAGTGATGAGGACATGATAGTATGCTTGGCTACAAGAATCATACCTGATGACAGCTAAATCCAATGGGCTGTAACTTCAGTTTATAATCCTTTATTACAGTTTTGTGGCAGTCTCAAAAATATGCACTTTAAAAGGGAATAATTTGCTGTGTTGTTTGTTGTTTGTTTGTTTTGGTTTTTTTTTTTTTTTTTTTTCCTTGCAGGTGTTTTTTAGCTGTCATTATTCCTTCTCATTATCAAAATCCTGTAAATTGTCAATCTCTTGTTCATCTTTTTTTTATTTCTTTTAATAACTGATAGACTCAAACAAGACGGACTATCAGCATACTGCAAGCCGTTTATTCATGTCATCCTTACACTGTAGTGCAAAAAATACATCAGATTATCAGGTGATGAAAGCTCCACAACTTCCACTGATTTCATCACTGATTCTATTTCCTGATTTATATTAATGATCCGGTAATCTTTCAATGCCATTAAATCTCCTTTTACTTCTGAGAAATATACATAAAATGGATTTTACTTCATCAGAGATCTGTGGTTTCAGCTGTTTCTGTGTCACCTCTTGCTGTTGTGGATTTTATATTGGTCCTTCCCATTGCAAAGCAGAAATGTAGTAGGCAGAATCAAAGCTAATTTATGTCATGCTCCTTTTACTAAAGCAAAGTTTAACATGGTCAAGACTTCAGAGTACACCTCAATGATGCAGAAGCCATCATGTTTAAATGAGTTTCAAGACAGTTAAATATAGAATACGTGTGTTACAATTGAACTAGCAGTCAGAAACAGAAAAAGAGTCTCAGAAAAAGTATGGTGACACATATCTTCAGTGAGAAATAAGTGTTGCTTACAGGTGATCTACAAGGTCTGGGAATTTCAGAAGATTTACAAAATAAAACAATGGAGAATACTAAAATGTCTGTTTTCCTCTGAATTCACATATATTGGGAACAAACACGAGTGATGCTGTGAGAGTGATGAGTGTACTTGATGAGGAGAGAGGATTGCAGCAATTTTGCCCAAGTAGTTAGAACTGCTGCTGAGCTGTGCCTGTAGTTCATCTACACAGGCATCAGGACCATCTCCAAGGGTCTGTCAGTTGCCACCATGGATAAATTTTGTGTTAGGGTTACTAGAAGGTCAACATGTAGGCTAGGATTCTTCTTGTATATTTTGTTCCTTACTTTCCACTGTCATGTGTAGCGTGTGCTGCTCTTCAACAAGAGTTTTTAGGGTTTCTAAGACTGAGGATATCTAGGGATAATGCTTAATGTCATATTACCACACACCAGGAAACAGATCAGGCCAAGGACTGTCATGGGATTTTTAAGACCTCTGAGGAAAAGCTATGCCTTTTCATCTCATTATTCACTCTTCTGGGACACAGAAGTCCTGTTCCATATGTGAAGTGCATGAAAAATTACCCTGATTCAGCAGGTTTTCCTCACACTGGTAGTTTACATTAATTTAGTGCATGTGTAAATGACTGAAAGAGAGAAGACAAGGATCTTCCAACCTTAAATTTTTAGGGGGGTTTGACCTATGGGGATTTTGAATCAAATCAATATCTCTGTCTCCTGGTGGGCTATACCGAGGCTCCCCTTCAAAAATACACTTGTTCCAGAATTCTTGGCTGAAGAACCACTTTTATTTCCTACATATTTGACTGGATTGAAAGATCATTGCTGCTATAACATCTGGGAGTTGGCAAAAACTGGCAGATATACAGCAAGGATACAGCTTTTTTTCTGGATAGCTCATTAGAGCCATTCTGCCACTCCCTCAATGCACAGATTTAACTAGATCAAAAATGGGAACTGATTTGGTCCACAAAGCTTAAACCTCTCACACCAACTCAAACATAATATCCAAGTTTGCCTGTACAAAGAAAGAAGGAAGAGGTAAAATGAATAAAGGGTGTTAATTTAATTAATTCATACCTTTCAATGAGACTCCAAAATTTGTGTCTTCCTTTTAATACAAAAAATTACCTCTCTTTGGATATGTTCTAATGTCTCTGGTGTTGCATCAATCTGTGCATTTGTCCTTTCTCACTTCACTCTTTCCATGATCAAGACTCTTTTCTGCAGTAAGCAGGCTATCACCTGAGACGAAAAGATGGATTTTGGTTTGATAAGGCTAGTGTTTTCTCTTTGCAGCAGCTAAGGTACTATCTTTGATTGCATAAGAATAGGTCTGGAGAATTCTGACGTTGTACATCCATGGTTCTATCCCAGTAGTTCACAAAGAATAGAGCTCTATATGCCCCTCAAAGTGCTTTTACTATGATATTACTCCATAAATTTTAAAAGATGCATGGACCAGACATGAAAGCAACTGAAATCTACTAGATTACACTGTGTTATTAAACTTCTCTTTTTTCCCCACTTTACTTGCATTGGAGGAGATCCTGAGATATTATTGAACTTCATTCAACCTGAATGTTGGTTGTTCAATTACACATGTGTACTAATGTGCTCAGTTTCAGTCATATCCTTTGCGCACCAGAGTGCTGGGCTTTGTTGTGCGTGAATAATGTTTGGGATTAGATGATATCAGTGAAGTGATACTTCCAAAGCTTTCAGAAAATATTGTTAATTGTAGGAGGCCAGCATCCTCACAGTCCTACCAGTAGGAAAACATTAACCAAAAAGGAGTTACACCTGTTTTTAGCACACTTTTCACATTGTGTTTGCCCTTTCATGTTCAAATTAAACTTCTTTGAAGAGGTATTCTTTTAAGAATAGTAGTGGTATTTGTTAGACAATAAAAATATTGCATTATTACCAAATTAAAAATACATCTAAAAATTATGTTTACATAGATAGATAGATTCTACAGTAGCAGATCTTTGAACTTCAATAGAAGCTTTTAAAGCCCAGGGAGGTGGTTGAGTCACCATCCCTAGAGGTGTTTAAGAAATGTCTTAAAGATCCTTTCCAACCATGAAGATTCTGTGATTCTGTAAAGTAAATCCTAAAATAGTGCTGTGACCTGCTAAATTTTAGATTTCTTCTTCAAAGAAACATTTGGTTGTAGTCTGCTACTTTCTTCAAAGAATCACAGCTCCAAAATTAAGTGTCAGAAATTTGATCTAATGGGTGAGACAGAATGAGACATTTCAAATGAACAGATAGAAATGAGTAAAAAGATAATTTCATATTAAACTAGAGAAATAAAATAGGAAGTGGGAAGAAAGAAACCCAAAGTGACAAAACTCCTACAAGAAACCCAACAAGAACATTTCAAATAAATGCACATAAACTACAACATGTTCAAAAACGTAATGTGTTTGCAATTTCCACAATAGTCAATGAGTCAGGAAAACCTGAGTATTTTGTTTACTCCTTTGCAGCTAGAAGCTAACCCCGTCAGCTAAACTTACAAATTTGGCAATCAAAATTGACATCTATAAGTTGGTAAATGTTTAGACAGCATCTTAAAATAATTAATTACATTAATAGGAATTATTTTTTTAATAGATTTAAATATTATGGCAGTGATTTAGCTACTCATTTCTCTTTAAACTGAACAGGAACAATAAAGGTACAAACTACACTTGCCTCTATTCTCTTCCCATGTGATAATTTTGTCATCATGGGCTTATTTGCAAGTTCTTCTTTCCATAACTTTAATAGATTTCCCTGATTTGATCCTCTTTGGAAAAAAAAAAAAAAAATCAGCAGCAGAAAGAAGCAAAAACATAATTTCTTCTTTTGACAGAAAGTACAAGGTATCAGTACAGAAGCAGCTTAAGCTCAGCAGAGACGCTCAAGAAAAAATAGGAATTTCAATCTCAGCTTTTTACACATTTCACTAAAGGCTTGTAGATGGTAGCTCAGGGACTGTGATGCAGAAGGCAGGGTATTACTTTGACGGAAAGGTGTAACCTTGTGAAAGATTTATGTGAAACTTGGTATATGTTTTATATTGTATTCTATTGGTAAGGATGTCGATATATGTTTTCAACCTTCCTAGAATGGTGAGAGTTCAAAGAGTTAATGCGGAGGCCATCAGTGATCAATTTGTCATAGGATTTTATGAACTGGATAGGGGTAGAAGAAGCCATCTCTCTACAGTCTAGTTTAATCTCACACCATCTATATTCTTGTAGTCGAGAGTTTTGGTGAGACAGTGATAGGGATGAGACATCTTTTCCATTATTTGGATGATCTGAAGAATTGCACTAGAGAGGATCACTGTGTCAGATAAACTGATTTGTCTATGAGAGACTTTTTGAGTGATATAGTTTGCGGAAAGCAGGAAGGGGAATAACAGAGAAAAGGGGGAGAAGGGATCATTTTATTCTTTTGTTTCAAAGGAGGGCTTTGTGTTCCTCAAATTCTCTATAACTACCAAAGATTATAAAGTAGAGCAAGAACGGCAAGTTAAAAAAGCAGTCTCAGAGGAATCATTAAATTATCACAGTGATAAAACTTGTAGAAATCTTTGGGTTGAACAGCTTGATCCATTTTCTAGAATTGTATTTTCTTCAGTCAAAAGAAATGCTAAGTCTTCAGGGATGGTCCTGATTATACTGGGATCTCAGAAAAATTATCTTGGAGGCAGGTAGCTTCTGGCCCGTTTTCTTGTTTTACTTAGCATGTCTCCTCCTTTTCCTCACTTTCTAGTGACCTTAACCAGTTGACGAGGCTTTTAAACCTTTATCTCCTTTTTATTATCATACATGTAGTTTCTGGCAGCCAATAACGCAATTTAGAATTCCCTCCCATTCATCACTACATACACCATATTTCTTTTAGGTCTTTAGAAAGATATGACAATTTTATACTGTGAGTAATGCTGAGATAGAAGAGTTATTTCATACATTTTTAATTAAAGTAGGTAGTGTGGTTGAATTTAATGAATGCCATATTTTGGAATGAAAATAAATTTTCTTCAACCTGTAACAGAACAGCAAACAATTTAAAGATATTAAATATGAACATTTTAAATTGTGGTAGCTATCCTTAAGAATCTATTGATGATTTCAGTTTTTATTGTTTAGGGTTCCCTTCCCATCCAACCATGGTTACTTTGCAGTTTAAGTGAAACATATTTTAATGTTTTACCATAATAATCAGGACACATATAAGACTTCCAATCCAAGATTATGAATTACTTTACAAACAGCTATTTAATCTTTCCAACACTTGTGTGCATTTTTTTTCTTCATTTTACAGACATTTTAAATAAATTTAGAAATAAATTCTAAACACATTTCTAAAAATCACCTACACCAACAGTTTTGAAGTTTTTATAGCTTCCCTAGAAAAGGCCAAGGACATAGAAAAGCTCTCTGACGTGGTCAGAGTTCTGATTTACATTATCATGCTTAAGTTAGATGATAAATGCAAGACTTTGATTACAAATACTACAGGTGAAAATCAAAGCTTTTTATGGATTCTATGCTTCTCAGGCATATGTAATGTATACTGAACATGGATTGATAATGATTGACGATTTGACAGTGAAGTCATTAACTCATTTCCTCTTCTGATAGCTGAACTATTTTATTTCAGTGTTTGTGGTTAAATTGATGTCTCTCTTGATTTTAAGGGGCTGAAAAAATGGAATGCATTTTATTCTGACCTCTCTATTTGTGTCAATTTTATTTCCTGTTTGCACATATTTTAAAAGATAGAGCAAAGGAATGACATTCCCTTTCCTTTATTGCAGCTAGTAGAGGAGTCACATGCTGGAGTGTGGCCTGAAACCACCTCCCTCCAAAACCTGTATTTAACATTGTGTCTCTATTTTCTTCACTAGGATTACTTACTGTAGCAAATTTAAGTAGCGGTATGGTTGTTTTCAGAATCAAGAGCTGACGGAATTGGAACTTTTACAGATTATGGACTAAGACATCTCTTTGTTGATATTTTGACACCAAAAGATGCAGATAGCTTCCAGTCTTAGATATTTATTTCATGCAGATACCAGTGAAAATTAGCCAGCTCTGTCCAGATCCTCAAAGAAATTCAAGGATCTGCATCAGAATTTCCTTCTTAGTGAATTCAGAAAATATGACCAGTCATCTACTATATCTTTAGGCATTAAAATACCTGCAAATATGTGACCCTCACCGGGATTTTAGAATTTATTTGATGTATTCAGTAGCGTTTAGTAGACGTCCTACTCGGGTTTAGAGCTTTTAAATACCCCACTGGTCTTTCCGCCTCTTTGGATTCACACATACCTTTGAAAACCAGAAGGAAAAGTGGTGTATAAAATTATTTCAGGGTCATATTTGGTTAAAAGCTGAACACGACAGTATTTTTGTTTTAAGAAAAAAAAAAGCAGAAGCACCTGCAAGACAAGTATTTCTTCTTCATTAGTTACTGGCAAAGTTTCAGTGCAAATACTTTCTTGCTCTATGTGTCCTACTTAATTAAAGATGTAGAATAACAGATGATGGTCTGCAAGAAAAATAACATGAATGATTAAAATTCCAACAAACATGAAAGAATAAGGATATTTAGTCTGAGGAGACAGGGAGAGAAAGGAGAATTGAACATGATGACAATTTTCAAACACATAAACGCTACCACAGAGAAGAAAGACGTACTCTATTTTCCATCTGTGTGAAAAGGTATGGTAAGTAGCACTGACCTTAAACTGAAATACGACAGATTTAGGTTAGACAGTAGGATAAGACTTCTAATGCTATTAAAGATAATGAAGTGCTGGAATAGATTGCCTGCACAGCTGTGGGTCTCTATTATTCTGCAAGACAGTATAAGAAAACTTTCTCTGAGTAATGGTTTAGAGACAGTGACTCCTGCCTTGAGACAGGAGAGGAACTAGGAAACCTTCTGAGGTATGTCCCAGTCCTACAGGTAAAAACTTAACACCCCCTCATCCTTATAAGAGTCTGTGCATTACTAGTGGTAGAAAACCTGTAGAGAATCAACAAGGTGAAATTAATAAGTCTTGGAGCTATAGCTCACAAATTCTCTAATGATTGCACTAAAAGACCACATTATAACCTTATGCAAAGAGACAACAAATATTTCTGTTCAACTAGCTTAAGAGAAAAGTAATCAAGCTGCTAAGAGTGACCATTGGTCCTGGACTCGGGGAAACAGGCAAGATATGTGTTTGTATTCTGCAATGTGTGAACGAAACAATTTTATTTAAGAGGTGTTAATCCCAGTAGAAACAATAGATCTGGCATAGATAACTCTTAATAGTAGAGAAATGACACTCAAAAGAAACAGGATTTTCATGAGGAAAAGTATAATTAAAATCCAAGTTAAAAATGTTTGTTTATGCTCAAGCGTAATAGTGTCTGCGGTAAATTAGAGCCTAGTACTCTATTAACAAAATTCTAATTAGTAAAACCAACAGCATGCAATTCTATCCTGGAGGAATCTTCCCTTAATTACTGAAAGCAATGATCCTTCATGCTTCAGAATAAGCTTTTTTTTTGTTGTTTTTAATATATAAGTGTTGAGTGTAATCCATGCATTTTGGGTGTTTTTAAAGCTCATTGCTCAATGAGCTCATCTGGACAAAAATCCCAGCAGTGAGAAGACTTTGTAAGAATATGAATGGTTATCAAGCATAAGATTGGACAACTCAGGAGGTTTACCAGGCAGTTAAATTCTCATGTTTTGTTGTACAATCATGTTTTTTTTTTTTAATGCCAACTTTGCTATCAAGAGTATGAGAACAATCTGGCAGTTCATTGAGTGATGCAGCTAATACTTGTTACTTCATCACTTTCTGTTTCAAAGTGTCCAGAGCATTTCCAGAACTTTCTGTGAGGTGTCTTTTAAATCCAAAGTTTTATTTAGCCCTTTTTAAAGTTCATACACTGCAGTCTACATTAAAGAGAGTTAGTTAAAGAAAGAAAGAAAGGCTATGAGACAATTGTTAATATTTCCCAATAAGTGCAACACTGGGACCCATGTGGGAGAAAACACATTGATTAACTACCATATCATCTTACTGTTCAAATTCAGAAGTGATCCACACATATTTTTTGCATGATTACATCAGATGATACCCCAGTTTGTGTTCAGCAACACATGAATGAAATTAAATTGCTGCAAGCTGAAGTATACAAGCTTAGTAGAGGCTTACAGATCATCTGTTCTGTCACCGATTCTGCATTCCCCAAAGTTGTTTGACTTTGAAGATTGCCTATAGGAATAGGTTATTCTATTTCAAATTAATAAGGGTGTAGTCAACTCATCTCTATTTGCAGTTCACGGTGAAGTCATCTGTCTCACAATGAATGAATCGTATATTTCCAACAGAAAGTTCCTTTGTAATGAAACTACAAGTTTATCAGCCAAAAGCTGAATCCTGAGGAGTTAGATATTTTTTTTTTTTAAATAAGCATATATCATTGAAGGTAAGAATACAGGTTTTTACAGGACTCAACATCCTTTTTGAATGTGAAAAATAGCAAATGGGTTTGTTGTGCTTGTTGTATTCTCTGTTGAGAAGACAGGTTGTAGACAGTTTTCGAGAGGTTGCCAGCTCCTTGATTAGTTCGATTGGATTGCTGTAATTTAGACAGAATGTGATGAAAAAATTAGTAACTAATACCAAGTCCCTGTCCATCAGGATAGCACAGGATTTCTAATCACTACAGCTTGTCTGACACAATCAAAATCATCCTGGCTCAATATAGTTTTGTGACGATTTTGAGCAGGTATTGTATCTGCAAGGTAGCCTTTTGGGAATTTAAATGACAGTAAATTGCTCTGCGTCTATTTCAACAAAGCAAAGAAGAAGAATGCTTATAGGAATGAAAGTAATATCTTCATTTGAAATAATTTTCCCATTATAATCTCCCAGTGACCATAGATTCCCACTGTAGTCAGGGACTGATACAATGATGAATAAACTATTGCAAGTTGCTTAGCCAGATTTTTTTTTTTTTTGTAACTTTTCCTACTAATTATGATTTCTAAACGGTTTGCTTTGAAGACAGTTTTGACTGTTCATTATTCTCTATTTATTGGTTTTGATTTGTCGCCTAAGTCCTGTCAACGTCTCTTTGCAGACTGCATAACTCAATGTCTTCTAAAGAAGAGCATAAAAACTAAACTCAGGATATTTTTTTTTTTCTCAGTCCTACTCACAAACAATAATATGAGACAAAAGAATGTATTAGGGTAGCTAATCAATTTTGTATTATGACACTCAACATTTATATCAGGGTGTGTGTCATGGTTTAACCCCAGCCAGCAACTAGGACCACAGAGCCGCTTGCTCTCTCCTCTCAGTTGGGATGGGGACAGAATCAGAAGATTAAAAGCACGGAAAAACTCGTGGGTTGAGATAAAGACAGTTTAATAAGTAGAGTAAGAGCCATGCATGCAAGCAAAGAAAAACAAGGAATTCATTCACTGCTTCCCATTGGCAGGAAGGTGTTCAGCCATCTCCAGGAAAACAGGGGTACCATCACACCTAATGGTTACTTGGGAAGACAAAACTCCATCACTTCAAATATCCTCCCCTCTCCTTCTTCTTCTCCCAGCTTTACATAATAAGCATGACGTCATATGGTACAGAATATCCCTTTGGTCAGTTGGGGTCAGCTGTCCCGCCTGTGTCTCTTCCCAATTGTTTGGGCCCTCCCAGCCTACTTGCTGGTGGGGCTGTATGAGGAGCAAAAAAGGCCTTAACTACTTCACAACAAGTGAAAACAGCAGTGTGCTACCAGCACTGTTTTTATCCCAAATCCAAAACACAGCACAATGCCAGCTGCTAGTAAGAAGAATAGCTGTATCCCAACTGAAACCATTACAGTGTGGCAGACATTAAGCATTTTCTGATGTCCATAGTGAAGAGAGCTTCATCAGACTGTATCATAGATGGTGTCACTGCCTGGGCCTTTTAAAGCTCTGCCTCAGTTGATCATCCTTCTCCAGACCTATAGGAGGCAGAGCTGGAAAGAAAAGAAGCACCTTTGAATTTTGGAGGAGGAAAAGACTGATAAAGTTGATTCCTTCTCTGGCAGAGAAAATGGAGGTGCCCAACCCATCCTTTTCTGGAAAAAAACTGTTTTATCCCATCCTGTTACCTATGTAAATTTCTAAGGTATATTATGGCATAAAATTTATCAGTATACATCAGTTCTAAGACCAGGGACTGAGCAAAAACATATGAATCAGGTGTGTAATACAACTGTTTGTTTTTTTTTTTTAATATGCAGTAGTCAGATAAAAATAATTATGCAAAAAAATAAATACTGATAGGACACCCAGAATAGTATAATAATTTTCTGACCAGTTGTGACTTAGGGACTACTTGAACGAGAGTTTGTTTCTATTTTTTGTGTTTAACAACACTTGATGTTTTTTTCCAACATGATTTTGTTTTTTGAACTTATATTTAGGTGTATATGACATGGTGAGCAATGTATGTCTATAAATTAACCATGCACTATACGGAAAAAGTGGAAAACATATTATGATCACTTTACTGGTTTCTTTTCTGTTCAGTTCTGTATGTTATAAGAAATATTGAAATCCAGCAAAAGCACTAGAGAGATTCCAAAAAAAGATGGGTACTACTGGCATTGAAAAAAGTGAGGAGAAAAATGAGCTGGCAACTCTGCAATTAGAAACATTAATGGTATTACTTTTGGAAGTGCTAGGCATTAGCAACTGTGTGCGAGTTGGTAGTTCCTAGAACCACTAAAAATCCAACTATAAATGCTCACAAAATATACCAGGGAGTCTAATAGAATTGTTCCTAATTAATCACTGCCTAGGCTCGCTTTATCCTGCCTTAACAAAGCTGTATTTTATTATGCTATGTGAAAACTATCTCTAAAATTCCTTACCAGTTGTGGGGGGTTAGGGAACAGACAATGACCGACTCATTTAGCAATTTTATGTCTCATCTTCATGGTGGAGTTAATAAATTAATTTGATATAAGCAATATAATGAGATTGAAGTATAGTCATAGCAAATCCTGTTGATTATACAGGGACATTCTTGTGTATATGATATTAAAATTGAAATCCATTATATATCTGTTACTGACTAAAAATTCAAACTGGCTCCTACAGTGTTAAGGTGTAACATTTTTAATAGAATTAACTTTTTTATTCTTATAAGATTTGGTCCAAATGGAATTCATATGGTAGTTCATTGTATCCTTACTCAAGTCCATTAGGTAATAGCTATTCTAACTCCTCTTTTGCCATTATGATTCAATGTCTAATTTAACATTTGGTTGGTTTTTTGTTTTTTTTTTTTTTCTTCTGTATAGTTTTCCTAGGCAGTTTATATCTTCCATTTAACTCTTTGCAGTCAGACCTTATTAATGGCTAAATGTTTATTGAGACATATGAAAGCTAGCTATTATATCCTTTGTGGAAACATTTTATACATCATCGGTGAAAATCTCCTTGTCTCTCAATCTTATAGAGATTTTATTGACTTTCCTTACCACTTTCAGCTCTTTCACCCTATTTTTTAATAATGAAAGGCTTGAAGAAATAACAACACACGTAGATTTGAGCTAAAAATACTCTTTATAATGCATTTTTTGCTCTACAATTTGACAGGTTTCTAAAAATGGAGTAAAAATTGTATTATCTGATCTCACAACTGTTATTCCTTTGAAAGATAAATGCTGTAAGGCTTGGTTATTATTTTAAGAACAAAAATCAACACAATAGTTGCTGCTAGCGAAGCCTATTAGAAATGCAAACACTAATTACAGAGAAACATGGCTGTCAGATAATTTTTTTTTTTTTTTTTTTTTTTTTTTGTAAAAGAGACCAAAAATGTTAAGATTTATACCCTGGTGAGTAAAAGGCACTTCATTGAGTTGCCAAAATAAGTCAGATGACAATCAGGTGTTGCTACCCCAGTAAGGTAATAACACAGATGATAAATAAAACATTTTTTAAAATCCACAGTAGTCTGCCGTCTAACAGTGACAATCCATGAGCTGTACATTGACATAAGTTTTTCACTGTGCTGGCAAAATTATGGGGTAAAGTGACACAACAGGCAATTTCTCTGTCATGCAAGGGTCATATACTTTCCTGTGTATGTTAAATGTACAGCCATGGTAGATTAAATAATCTTATGTTACCTGATACAGTGCTATTTTGAAATGGAGTGGGAAACTGTCTCTGGAATGCACAATGACTTTTCATTGAGCAAGGTTCAGGGAAGGTGGAATAACTTTTTCTGTTCACCATTTATTATTTTGTTACTTGCTTTGCAAACAAAAGAAACCACCTATAAATTCTCTAATAAATGAGCTGAACGCATGCCTTGTTTCACCATAGCTTCCACATCTATCACCGTGTCTTGTTCTGAGTTATGTTATACCGTAAATTACTATAGCAGTAAATCTTGGCATATTATAACAGATAGAGCTATGTCTCATAACAAGAACATACTAGGAAAAAAATACCATTTGTTGCTCTTTGGGAAAAATCCAGTCATGCTCCAGAATCCCTGAAATCTTTATGAACAAATTTGAACCAAACCAGAAAATTTTTGCCTTTATTCTCTTAACTTTCTAAGAATGATAGGGATGATTAAATTGGTTGCTCCTCCACTTTGCAGAATACAAATGAGTTAAGGGAATTTTTTAAAAAAATAATCTTGATTAGTATCTTGCCATCACGTACCAAATCTGAACGTTATGAAATTGGCAAGATATGTTTTGATGTTTGACCTGAAGACTGTGGAAGAATCTGGAAGACATTTGTTGAATTGAGTAGACTTAATGTTACCTCACGGGACTTCTTAAAATTTGAATTTTTAAATTAATTCATCATCAGGAATATATATAGGTGTTTCTGTATATATATATATGTCTATATATCTATATTTATAGGTATACATACACACTAGCTTTGTAAGAATGCATCAAAGGTAACATCAGGGAAAAAATTAGGGAAGCAGATCTGGCAGTACTGTTAATTTTCAATCAGTGACCTGAGAAACAATACTTCATTGTTCAGTCAGATGCCTACTTGAGGTCTTAAAGCAGCTTTGGATGTATCCCCTTCTCTTCGTTGAATACAGAGGGAATTTAGAGTCCTAAATTGAGATATTGACAACTAGAGTCCAAAGTACGCGACAGAACTTCCAGCTAACCCCTTACGTCTAATCCTTTAGAGTTTTTTGGATGCCTAGATCCAGAAATTCTCTGGTCTCCACATGCAGTTGTTTACCTCCTGATGCCTGAGCATGAGCAGAAATCCCATACCCACCTACTCCTCTCCAGACAAAGCAGAAAATACTCCAATATTAATGGGCAAATCTTGCCAGAGTGAACTACATTATGGGGCAAAAAATTGTGCTTGATACAATCTATGTGACAACACAACAGCTTGAAACCTCTGTCAGAGGGCTTTGTCATGAAAATGTTTGTGTCTTTCTACATCATTTCACTTTGTGAAGACAAATAAAAGAACTTTCACAATTACTGAATATTGAGAAGCTCCAAATAAAGATCTGTGCTGCTAAAATTGGTTAGTCTGCTGCACATCACGTTGGTTAGTGTGTTGTATGTCCAAGTCATTTAATTCCAGCTCATCTTTAATTGACTGTGTTTTAGCTGTGTCAGTGTAGCTTGATTCATAGCAATGGGTGGTGGCTGTCATTGATAGCAATATAACCAGCAATTCTTAAAAAGAGAGGAGAGGTACACAATCAGGAATAACTTCTGTTTAGGTAGCTCTTCATATGAAGCAGTTTATAACAAGTCGTAGTAGTTTTATACAATGTGTTTTGATAATGAGTATTTTTACAAGATCAACAATGTTTATTACATGAACAAAACTCCATTCAACTTACACCTCTGATATCCAGAGCAAGGTCTGTTCTGAATAAGTATTTCTTCTCATTTCCCAGTAACAGTAAAATGTAGTACACTGCATAGTTCAAATTTTCAGATATCTTTATCTTAGAGGAAAAAAGTGTCAAAATGACAAAAAATAACAGCCTTCAGGGATTGTTTGTTTGTTCGTTTGGTTGGTTTTTGTAATGTTTGTATCACATTTGTTTCTTTTAGGTAAAAGAAAAAATGGAAAAGTTCAATACATTGCAAGGAAGCAGCAACTATGCTTGAATTTATACTTAGGACAGTTATTACCTTTTCCCTTCACTTTTTCATGTAGTCCTCAGTCCTGCAAATGCCAGCCACTCCTCTACCCACCCGCCCCACCCCCATGTCATCCAGTTTCATTCCATGCTTCCCACATCACTACAAATAAGCTCGTCCTTCCCCCTTGTTTTCTTCATGCCACTTAAACTTCTCTGCATGCTGTTTTATGTCAGGAACAGATTCCCTTTGTCAGTCTGATATACCTCCCCCAGTTCCTCAAGTGTTTTTATTAAATCAGTTTTCTAGAATAAGGTTCCTTTCAGCTCTCTCACAGTCTCCCTTAGTAACATCATCAAGGAGATGACTCAAATTCATTAATGTTAAACATAAATTGATAAGGCTCATAAGTACTTAGGTGTATTGACTGCGGTTGAGTCTCATAATATCATAATAGGTTTTGTGCATATTGTCCAAAGGAAGGTCCTCAGTGAGGTAACATTAAATGCAATTTTCTTCCAAACAATTTAGTAAATTGTTCTTCAATGGAAAAGTGTGAAGGGTTTCAGTCTTCACATAGGAATTTCAGTGGAGCAGAGTGCAGATGGCTTTTCCTTGCTATCCCAATCCCTGTCCCACCCTTACTATGGGATGATCTTGAATTGCACTACATTTGCAAAGATTAGCTATGCTGTTGCTGCCAGGTTTTGTTCCTCATCCCCCTTCACTCCCCTCTGATTATCCCCCTCCCCTGTGATATCTTTAGGACACAGACCTGATAAGATTTACCTGCAGAAACAGATCCCAGTATGTATGAAGAAACCACTGGAATTCAACAAATTTCTTGACTCAAGTGAGTTTACCACATGGTCGGGGGTTAAGTTTATATATCTGAGGGATCGGGAAGATTGTCTTCATGTATATCAAGGTGGAAACACACTCTATTCAAGTGATGTATATAACAGAGCTTTTCTTGGGGCGAGGGAAGGTTGTGTAAAAGTTATTCAAATTTAAATGAAAACAATTCTCATGTTATAAAGTACATAAGCAGTATTTATTTATATCATTATAGAATCCACAAGCATGTATTCAACTTAATTGTGTTCTGTAGCCTTTGGATCAACCAGATATTAAATCAAATTAAGCAGCTAGTTAAGCATTTTAATCAATGAGACTTAAACTTGTGCTGAAGCACTTGAGTGATCTGGTCCTACAAATGTTATACCGTGTTTTATTCATGCTATTCTACTACTTGATATCTTTTAAATAAATATACAGTTATTTAATTTCATTTAAGTAGTCTTTCTTCATGATTCTTGTCCAAGATAAATTTTTGTGGAACATAATATATACTTCATGTAGTTCTTCATTATAGAAACTAAACTACTTACAGAAATTACTTTTCTAGAATTCCTTTTGTGATTTCCTACTGAAACAAAATAAATACATAACTCAGAAGTTTGACTCTAAGAACACGAATTCTGGACTTTTAGTGGGACTATTTATGTGTTTAGAATCAAGTATATGTAAACAAAATTGCTAAATGTGGGACAATACAATTCATGTGACTGAAATCTAACGTGTTATTTCCACTACAAGAAAATAAAATATGAAGCAAATTGTTTATCCTAGGGTTTAATTGTTGAGATCGAGCCTGTATTTGTGTATTCAGATGCCCAGATTAATGCAAGCAAGATCATCAGTTTGGAAAAATCACTCTATCTCGCTTTCTGGATTTTCTTTACAGTTAATCCAGATTTTAAAAATAGCTTTTTTTCAAAGCATCAGAGAACTAGACACTGTTTTTCTTTATTCCAAATGAAATTGCATCTCTGTACTTAGCATTTTTATTTGTACCTCAATCTATTTCACAGCATTGCATTAACAGGCCTGTTTCTTTCTACTAATTATTAAAGATATTGAAGTACCTGTGCTTTTCTTTTCCTTTCAGCTTTCAAAAAATGTGTCCTTATTTCATCAAGTTCAAATATCTTCAAGTAGTTTAAGCTGAGCCCAAGAATGTTTGATCTTATGAAAGTAAGTTCTTTGATCAAATATACATTTTAATGTTGTTTGGGTTCTGATTTCATAAATTATTTAAATGCAACAAAATTACGTTAAACTGCATATGACAGTTTCATAAACAGTATATATTCCAAGCTTCAAACAACACATTACAGATTATGTAAGAATTAATGAATCGTTATTTGGGAAAGGCAAAGAAAGAAGAAACTAAAGAGGATGACCTATTTTATACTCCTAAAATCACTTCGGTAGTAAAGTGACTGCAGGCATATGAAGAAAAAATCAGTCTAGATGAAAAATGGAGCAACAACGGTTTCTTTAAAGAATTTTGTTGGGATTTTAAGGTCATTTCTATAATAAAAAATTACTTTGGAGCTGACACAGTAACACTACAGCCTATATCAAAGGATAATTGAAGGGAGTCTCAATTATTGTTCTGATAAAAGCCAGTTCCAGCGTCCAAATTTTGGTATACACAGGGGTAATTTTTCCTAGGGTTAGGGAGCTAATTTTGTTCCCAGTGAGGAAGGTGCAAATGGCTCTAGGTTGTCAACAACCTTTGTGTCACCTGCATAGTTTATAAAATTTAAAGTTTTAAAAGAAAATGTAGCAGATTCAAAAGCAGTAACTATCTTTGACGTTTGAAAGCAACATCTTCCTATAGGAGTGAATATGAAAAATATGTCAACTAATTAATGTTGTATGATATAAAAAGCTAATACCGCTATACACAGATTTCTGCTGTATTTAACACATTATGGCATAATTTACTCTTTTTACAGATTCTGTGTAACTATTTAATGGGACAAAATAATTTTTAATTTTTTTTTGGAAGAAACTTTGGTAAAAACATATTGCAAAGTTGTGTTGAGATTTGGGTCCCACAATAACCTCAGTGTTTATATGGCTTCCCAGAATTACTACATGGTCACAAAATTAACCTCTTGGAGAGAGCAGATTAAGAGAGAACTATTCTTCAATACTGTACAGACTAGTGATTAGAGCTTTTTACAAAGCAGCAGGTGATCTGTGATCAAACCCAGCTTTCATTTAGGCAGGGGAGTAATTTTGTCTCTCAGTTCTGGAGTTTTTATCTGCCCTGTGAAATAATTGTCTTGGATTAGGGTAAACGTCAAGGAAGAGTCATGACTGTGAATTCTGAATGGAGGGTGTGGATTTTTCTGGACCACACTGGAAACTTAAGTCCACTAGAAGATTAAGGAATAGGTCTCATCCTTGACTCATCATTTCCAAGTATGTAGTTTAGGGAGATTTCTGTTCTAGGTGTGGAACTGTGGTGTAGAGTCCTTCTTCAGGTGGCTTGATCATGGTGTGCCTTTAAGGTATCACAGGTGCTCACCTGCAGGCTGTGCATTCCCTGAGGCATCCCAAAACACAGCCGGTGGCCTTTTTGTTGCTCTACCTGCAAGCCAAATACTGGGATGCCCAAGAGTGAAGTGTGTGAGCCAAGAGTGTCACTGGAAACACTACTGTATTTCTTTGATCTTGGTTATTTTTTCATGTCACCTTAAGTGAGAGAGAAAGGATGGAACATATGCTTTTAGAGCTGAATAATTACTGATAGTACTTCCATTTCTCTTCCCTTTCACCAAAGGCATAATGTTTCTCTGTTTCTGAAGCACAGTGTAATTTGTTGCTTTTTCTGCTGGACCTTCTTTTAACATTTCTTCTTTAGTAAAACAGGAGATAACACACAATTATATCCAGGGAACCACTGCCCTCACTTCAGCTATTACTTCAAAGAAGAAACTAGCAACTTCATATCTTTCACCTAAGATTCACTGAGCTCTGAAAGCAGCTATTGAAAGAAAATTACATATCCATTATTTCACCACAGTACATACTAAGTGTTGCTTAACAGTTGTATTACAATAGATGTGCAATTAGCCCAAAAGAAACAGATATGAGATGTAATTTAATTTATATATGAATTCATACACATGAATATGATACTCAAAAAACCAGATGTAGTAAAATTTCTTAGCAAGCATATTTTCCCCCTTTGATGTTGCACACTAGTTTTGGAGTGGGTTATGGCTGTGTTCTGGTCATTGTAACTCAGTTGCATTTGTGTAATTCCTCGTTGTCTATAACTTCTTCAGTTTATAATTTGCTTTTAGGATTTGGATGAGGCTTTAATAAAGTTGTAAAGAAATATCCCAACTGACTCGTCAAGTTATAAATTCCACATCAACAGCAGGGAGTTGTTTTTTGTTTTCTTTGATATGCCATGAACTATGTAGAGGTACTGAAATCTTTCCAGTGTTCTTGTATTTCCTTTTAAATAAACAGAAGATGTGAAAACAATATCCCCTTTACCAAGTTCCTAGTCTATATGTGAAAATAAGTTCTTCATTATCTTTAAATCTATTACATTAGATGATAAAAAAGTCAACATTCTATGTTGTTTACCTATTCAGCTTCATTGTTGTGACAACAGTTCTGCAGGTAGTTTTCAAATATAATTAAAACATTACACATAAGGTGTGGACTTGATACAGCGACTGTGATATAACTTCAGTCTGGGTTTCAGACTTTAAGCAAACGGGTAAAGAGCCAGAATGAATGTCCACAGCTTTTGCACAAAGAGTGTGACTCTTGTACAACACTTTTCCTCAGCACTGACCAGTTTTCTTTTACTCTCACTATTTACAGCCAATCCTTCTTGAAGAAAAAAAGAAAAGAAAAAAAAAAAAAGAAGAAAATCATAAGGGTCATAATCTTCATTTTCTAGCTAGGTTGTGTTATCTCCATAGCTTTATTTGGAGCTGCCACACTGCACAAGCTGTCACTTACCATCGTTCAAGTTGACAGCTTGAATGCTGAGCACCCTTCAGCCAGATTCACAAAAATACTCTTCGCGTTTTCTGTAATTTACTTATTTTGCCTAGTAAGTTTGTCTTAACAGCACTCAGTGTGAAAAGTATAGGAGAATTAAATGTTTTTCACCAACAGCAAACTCAGGGAGAAAACAAATGAGTAAAATTTACTGAAGAGTTTCAACCAAGTTAAAAAGGTGTAAGAATTTTATAAGAATATGACATTGTATTTTAATGGTATATAAAGTTATTTTTTATTGGAAACAAACATGCAAAATACTATGATTTGTAATTCAGAACAATAACTTTTTGGTGATTTAAGTTAATTTAAGGTGTAATATTGAAAAAGGTGTAAGAATTGGGAAAAATTATGATGTTTTATTTTAATGGTGTATATAATCAGAAAGTTAATTTTTATTTGAAACAAGAAAGCAAAATACTATGATTTTTCTTTCAGAACAATCACTTTTTGGAGATTTCAGTTAATTTAAGGTGTAATATTTTCCTCTCCTCATAAATGTGAGAGTTGTATTATGAAACACGGATCTTTTGGAGGAGGCTGAGGGGAGACCTCATTGCCCTCTGCAACAACCTGAAAGGAGGTTGGAGAGAGGTGGGTGTTGGCGTCTTCTCCCAGGTGAACAATGACAGGACCAGAGGAAATGGTCTGAAATTGCAGCAGGGGAGGTTTAGATTAGATATAAGGAGGAATTATTTTACTGCAAGAGTGGTCAGGCACTGGAACAGCCTGCCCAGGGAGGTGGTTGAGTCACCATCCCCAGAGGTGTTTAAGAAATGTCTAGATGTGGCACTTCAGGGCACGCTCTGGTGACAGAGATTGTAGTTCTTTTTTTTTTTCTTTTCGTGTGTGTGTGTGTTGTTGGACTCGATCTCAAAGGCCCTTTCCAACCATGAAGATTCTGTGATTTCTATGATTTTAGACTGCATGAAATTTTTGGGTTTTCCAAAATCTAAAGAAATTCTTGTTATTTCTAAATTGAAAATTAAATAGAAAAGGTGCTTCCCTCTTCTGCCATCCATGAAGGAACAGCAAAGTTGCTGTCCCAATGAGGAATATAAAAACTCCCTCAAAACCTTATGGCCTTTTCCTATACGTCTGTGCCTGTCACTCAAACTGTCATTTTGCTATAAACACAGCAATTTCTCGTTCACATGTTAGGTGAAAATTGATGTGATTTTATGGCAGTACATAAAGGGAAACTGAGTTGTTTGATTATTTCAGTATTTTATAGTAATGTAAAAATGGGCTGCCATTCACTGTGAAAATGAACCATCATTTTGCCTCAGACGAAACAGATTTCTATGGCCTTTTTGTCTGCTAGAAAATATAAATAATAATTCATTATAGGTGTCATCTTGTCCTGATTTCTCTTAAACGGATTTTATATGATGGATTAAACTTTCCAACAGAAATCTCTTATTTGCATGGATGGCTACATTTGCCTCAGATTATTGAGTTCTTCATGTGGCAAGGGCAATATGAGACAGTACTATGTAGTTAGAGTAATACATCTAATCCTTTGGGACTTACAGACATGGAGTCTATACCAATGTTACATTTAATATTGAAGCTGATTTGCTGTATTATTTTATTTGTGTATTTTGAAGAGCTACATATCTCCCAGGGTCTTTGCTCTTGAAAATCCCCTGAATTCACTTGCAATTAGTGTAAGAGATGAAAAGGTGTTCTTATTACTTGTAGATGAATCAATGTCATTTTGAATGTGTGCGTTTGAAAGAGGCACTCTGGATAAATATTTTTACCTCTTTTTTTTTTAAGTGTTAAAACAGTTGTACTTCCTCTTTGTAAGTGGAAGTTATAAGTCCATAACCTAAGAGAGTTTTCTTTTCTCTCCATAACCATATTTACAGAAATTCTTCACAAGAAGTAGAGAGAAATCAGGTAAATGATCTCAAGATCAGCTGTCAGACTATGGGTTTGTTTTGAGGAATTATTTTGTGCAAATATCAGAGTTAACTTCCACATTACTGTACCTTGGTATCATCCACATCAAAAATAGTCTCTTTAAAAGTAAAATGCTACTTAACTCCACTAA
This sequence comes from Rynchops niger, assembly GCA_013400035.1. Lineage (NCBI taxonomy): Eukaryota > Metazoa > Chordata > Aves > Charadriiformes > Laridae > Rynchops > Rynchops niger. The sequence continues at coordinate 23,734 of VXBH01007074.1, read as the reverse complement.
TTGCCTATTCCATCCATTTGGGTGTGGTTTGAAAATGAAAACAAGATGCTTCCTGTTCATATACCATTGACAAAACAGCTCAAATTATGCCTGTGGTGCCACCTGTGCAACTTCATAGCTTTCATATTTTCCCTTTAGTGACACTTATGAAGCACCTTTTTACCTGTGCTAAATACAATAGGATCACTTGCTCTCACCTTCTGCTTCTGAAGTGATGACAGATATATTAATGTCCTGTGATGCCTTGAGATAAACACTACTAAAAAAAAGGTAGTTCATATTTTATAGAATCTGAATAAGAGTGACAAAATTAATTCACCTAATTTAAAAAATGTCAGATGCTCATTTACTATTAACACAAGCAGTTATGAGGCTGAATGCGAGTTATAAATGAAGAGGTGCTGGTTTCATAAAACTAAATTTAAGGACAAAAGTCATTTTATATTATAAGATATTCCAGTATTGTAGACAAGTGGAGACAGTGCATGTATAGAGCTAATTCATAGTTTCCTTGGAAATCAAGATGAGGAAGTAATCTGCACTTGTTCTTACCATTCAGATTAGAAGATGGGGAAAAATGTTTTTTGTAACTGACTGCCTCTCCAAGCTCATAGACTTGACATTTGAATTTCATATTGGCAATAAGTTACAAAACAGTAGAAATTGTTGTACAGTGTGATACGTATCAAATGGCTTATGAGATTTTGGTTCAATAAAGCAATTCTGTGGAAGCAAATAAGCACAGGACATATTAAGCTATATTTTCAAACATAGACAATAGACTAAATTTTTCTTTGACAATTTAAATGTCAAAATAATGGAATTAATTATTTCTGTTGTATGTAATAGAATTCTATATAGCACTAGACTGAAAATTCATTTTATAACAGAGGTAACATAAAAAAAAAGTTTTCATAATGAAAGACTGAATCTGATTTACTCACAGTTTTCTTATTTGTGAACGTAGGTATCACTAAACATGTACTGCATGCAGGCAATTTGTGAAGCCATATCCCAAGCTTGCCGGATCACAACTCGGGGAACAATTTTCAATGATTTCCTCGTAAAAAAAAAAAAAAAAAAAATTCAAAACCCACAGTGGCTTTTGGATGGCTTTTGTTAAACTGATTTCCCTCTCAGACATGAGAATAACACCCATAATATTGGTAGAAAAATGTTGAGGGCGGTGCAATGGTGGAGCCAAGAAGATCAATTTGATTGAAGTTCAGTGTTTGGAGACACTGAAGAACTATTGATCCTAACACATAAAAGGACCAGGTCCTTTCCAAACTAAGCACACTAAGAATTACAGTTTATTCAGCCTGTGGTAAAGTCTCAAAATTACACAGAATCCCAAGGAGAAGCTGAAGCAGTTTTGACTGTTCACTACTAACAAAAAAAAAAAAAAAAAANNAAAAAAAAAAAAGAATAAAAAGACCCTTAAGCCTCTTACTGAAGCCATTGCACTACTCTGCTACAGAGTTCTTTCAAATACTTTCTACTTGCCTCTCATTCATTTCTTTCCATTGCTGAGGTGTTTTATGATTTATTTAAATCCTCACTGCCTACTGAGATGAAGCATGTGATCAGAATAAAAATGACAGTAGAATGTGGGAACTGGGTTTATTTATTCTGGTTTAATCAAGCGCAGGTTGAAAGTTATTATTTTAGATAAAATACATTCGAAGATAGCACATTTTCTTGCAAATTAAAAAAAAAAAAAAAAAGGCCTATTTTCAAGTGCTGCTAATCTGGAAAACTAGTTTTTGTAACAGAGAAAATGTGAAATATTACCTCTCATCATCAGATAAAAATTATACCATCAGTTTTAACCACAGTTAATTAAAGGTGGTAGAAAAAAGAATAAAATTTGTTGGTTAAGAATTATTTATTCCTGCTTAATGAAGCAGAATGGTTAATGACGGTTAAAATTTTGTATAAAATGCCTGTAAGCAATGCTTATCTGGATGCTGAAACCAGGGAAAAAATCTTTTTTATTTTGCAAAATAAAATAATGAAAAGGCAGGCTTTAATTTGGCTTTGTGGATTTTTTTTGCTGACTTACTTGCCCATGGCCACTTGCATGCAAGCTTATAGTTTATGGCCATATGGATCCAAGATTGTCGAAGGCAGACATTTTTATTAATTGCTTTTCTGGGCAATTTTTTACCAGATTTTATACCTGATTCAGTAGAAGCCATTTTATTCATAGTAGTGATTTTACCAATGGCATGAAAAAATGTGGCTTTGATGTAATTCTTAACTTCCTTCCTCAGGGAGAAAAAAACCCCACAAAAATAATGTTGGATATTAATAAAGAAAGAAGCATGAGAGAAAATCTCTCACAGAATAAACAAAGACTCTAAAATGTGGAGTTGTAGAATCTTGTTTCCAGACTAGTTTTTATGTTGTGTATTTGCTTAAAACAACAAACAACAATGAGACAGTATAAAAAGCTCTATTGTCATTTGCTGGGAATATAGGATAAATATACTTAATCACTGAAATAACCTTATTATTGAAAACTAAACAATCCAGGGCAGAATTTACAAAAAACTTTCACTATTGACAGAACACTGAAACGTACTTAATTTAGATTTGTACTCGTAACTCTAGTAGATATAAATGTTGTCCTGTGCTGAATAATTGGGAAAATTTAACTTGCTATGAACTTCACATATTCAAAAGGGGAGAAAACCAAGGGGAGAACTGTATTATATGCAACAGCAAGAAATATTTCAAATCTTCTGGGACATTGGAGCAAGAAAAGAAAATGTCTTTACTAGCAACAAGACATTTCAGGATTTCTGTCTGTAACAGTGAAAATGAGGAGGTTGGAAGTGGTTGTAAAGTCTAGCAGCTATGCAGATTGACCGACTGCTGCAAATCCTGAGTTTGTATCATGCTAGAGAATTGCAGTGTGTCTATGAAGGTGTTTGAATAGGGTCCCGCTTGATAGACATTTAAGAGTGAGACTACATTACCACCCTCTTCACCTTGCCTTGCTTACTCAAGCATGGCACACAGTGAGCATTGCAATCCCTGTTTCCGGATGCATTTTAAACTCACTGTGTTTTTGTCTGAGAATATGTTTTATTTTTCAAATTTTCTTTTCACCAAGCTATTCCAAGATAGTCAGTTTATGTGCAGAAATCAACAAAAAGCTTAAATAGTAAACAGTATGTATTACATTACGCAAGATGTTCTTCTAATTCTGTTTTTTACATTACATAGTGTGGAATAACTGAAACAGATTTCATATGGTATAAATGCTGAACAATTATTTTATTACGGAGAATATTTTGATATTAGAAAGTTATTTGGTAACTGTTAGGTTGCCACAAATTTTAAAAGCTTGCATGAAACAAAGTCACTGTCAAGAACATTTTCAGCTCTGACACAAGGATGCTATAAAGTTAATTGGCAATGGAAAGAAATCTTACAAAATCCAAATATCATTTCATCATTGAAACCAAAATGACTTCAGCATGACCCTGTAAAGTAGTGTATTGATTTTCAGCTTCTATTATTACTGTGCTTTACCTCCCTATGATTCCAGGTCAGCTCAATTTTCAGAAAGGTCTGAGGTCAAATACAGGTTTACTCTTCCCACAAAAGCAAAAAAAAAGAAGGTTTAGAAGTGTACACACCAAGACTAAATTCATAAAAGAAATTATTATGCTGCCATTTATTTTTGTTCTTTATACTTGTGGCATAATTTTATTGACAATTTTTGGAGTAGACTAAGGATATAGGAGTGCAAACAGGGAATAGCATGTGATCCACAGACCTGTACAGCGTTGTAACTTTGTATGGCATCCTTTAACCCCCATAGGTGTTTAAGGATACAGAGAGAAGGAGACGTGCTCTGCTGGGTTGGGAAGACATTTTCAGCAGAAGTGCAAGAAATAGAATATAATAAGGGAGAAGTGAAAAATAAAGAGATTTTGCCAGTTCCCAGAAATTTATGATTGTATTATCATTGCTTGGTTTAGACCTCTGTTTATGCTGAAGATATTGCTGTGTTACATTAGAACGTTAAGGCCTGGTTCCCATGAGGCTAATCACAAATATACATATTCAAAGAGATTACAGAGGATAGCACAAATTAAGTATCAATATTTACAGTTTACAAAGTATAAGTTACTGGAAAGTTCCAATAAATGTAGGTCTCGGAAAAACTTCAACAACAGTCAACAATGAACTTGAGTAACAGAACAGGTTCTGCAGCCTTTATTCATAAGCAAATAAAATATTCTATTTTGCGTGTAAAATTCTTTTTTGGTATAATCATGGCTACGTAGATCTATCATGTTAGAAATTGATAAACATTTTTTCACTGTCTCCTAAGTTCAAAATATATAAATTATTTTTTCTTGCATCCAGAAATACAGGATCACGTTGAGACGGAGACACAATCCAATCAGTTTTAACCCTACAAATAAAGAATTTACAAAGTTAGAAGGTATGAAAAACACTGCCCTTTTTAAGTTTGTATTTTACTTTAGTAACAGCATGGTTAGTCCAAGCAAACCATTATTGTCAGAAGTGAACACGTGAACTATTACCAGTAATGCCAATGAGGGATTTATGATGTAGCTCTAAATTACTATTTTGTATGCCTCATTGCGTATGAGCAAAGGTGGTAAGAAGAGTCCTCTACAGAATAATCACAAAGTCCATCTTCTCATGTTCATGGGCAGGGATTTTTTACATGCTGTGTTCTCCTACCCTTGTCAAAATCGCGCCTAACCTAAAGAGAACTTATGTGACCAACCATAAGCATATCAACTCCTTTAGGACTAGCATACAGGTAAAAGAGGTGCTGTGACAACTCTAAAGGAATACGTTTCTCTGTCCTGGATGTTCCTCTAGAACAGAGCATGCACATGCTGCTTTATGGTTTCTCTATTCACACTTCTCCCCTAAAACACTTGCAGAAAGTGCCATGTGGCTTTAAGCTGACTATAATGAGTCCAGCTTTACATCTGTAAATGGTGTTTCACATAGATGGGTTCAATTTAGGCATGTGACGGAGTCTGGTTCACGGCTGAGTCATACCAAAGTGTCAGCTGCTGAATCGCTCATACCGCTGCTTATGAAGGTGAAACACCCACTGGCACTGACCTTTCTTTAGTTTGTGAGACATAACAGCCAGAGCTGGCAGGACTGCCGTCCGTATTAGGAAATGTCAATAGATATCTTGCTGTTAGATTCAGAGAGTATTTGTACAACCTTTAATCAGTATTAGACATGACACAGGTCAATGCAATATCTTTGGCACCCAGGTTCAAAAGCTTTGCTTTGAAAACATTACAACAGAAATCATACATCTAAATGTTTATCATTCCAAACATGAGGCGACCATGCTTTGAAAATGTCAGAAGGATCTATATCTTGCTTTCTTTCTGTCTCTTTGAAAGTTCTAGCTATAATCATTTCTCAATGCTGATGTTTTTGAGTGTATCTTACACATAAACAAACACAGCTGTTATGTTTTTGGCATTCATCTCCCATGTATGTTTTTCTATTCCTTTTGTCCTTATAAAACTCATAAATTATAAATACATTAATTCCTTAAAAAGATTGTTGATTCTGATGGGTCTATTTTTTTTCAGTCATTTAGAGCATCAGATAGCTACTTAGGTTTTACAGACACTACTTTAAAGAAACGACAACATTGCTTATAGAGTAAAAGTCCTTCCACTTCAAATATACACTGTGTATTGAAATTCAGGTACTTATATTGCAAGAAATATATAGATTTAGGTCAAGTGTTCAGGAAATAAAGGTTGATAAATATTGAATAAATTGAAACATCTGTTACAAAATTTGAATACAATCATTATAAAAAAAAAAGAGATTATGATTCCATGCCTCTACCAAAAGTTCATTATTTGTTTATTATTGCTTTTTTCCAAACTCAATCCATATAATGAGGGATATTTATGTGTACAATTTCCTTAAGAGCTCTTTAAAATCTGTTCATGTAGTGAAGTTCATTATTTCTTTTAGAATGAAAGTAAAAAATGTTAACACCCACTTTTGTTTATTAAAATAGAGAAGCAGGTTTCTCTGCCTTTGAATAATAAAAGCATAAGCTGTGCTGTCTGTAAGCTAAGGACGTCAACAGAGAGGCTTCTTTTTCAGGAATCTAACTTTGTAACCCATCTGTAGTTACTGCAGCAGTCAGAAATGAAAGTGGAATTTGCGGGTGTGATACTGATCTCAGTTTCTTTGCTGACAACTATGTAGTGCTTGGGGAGTATAATCAGCACCAAATCCACTGTGAAGACTACAGTATTAAAGGAAGAATTGCAAATATCTGCTTAGAACTTTTTCCTACATTTTAACTACTGAGATTTGCTATAAACTGGGGTTTTTTTGTGCTTGATGTGGCTGTTTCTTTACTAGGTCATGCTGCCACAGTAAGGGAAAGTGCCGTGCTCCTTTGAGGAAGGAAGACTGGCAAAAAAGGCACAGGAAAGTTGCAGACAGAAGGGATGTGATTAGTCTCTTCTGACTAGGCATCCACAGTGTGGATGTCTGCTTTGGAGCTTTTAGTCAGTGGAGAGAAAGAGGTACTCTTAGGATGCAATTCATCTGACTTATTTTAGATGTCTATTTTAGGATGAGATAGACTGCTCCTCAGAAGGGCCTGTTTCTCCCTATCAGCTATAAAGGAAAGCTAGAGGGTTGTTTCAGAAGCATAAATCTGTATTACAGATGCCTATGTTTTGTCAGATGAATCCCACTGATTGTCTGCAGTGAACAGAAAGAACGCAGAAATTTATTTTATTCTAATAAACCCCTCTGTTTAGTGTTAGAGCAATATGACTCTCAAACTGATTATGGTAATTCAGATTGAGTCTTTCTGCACTGTTAAACTTAATGGAAGACAAGCAGCATAAGACAAAATGGAAGAAAGTCTGGTGTCATGCTAAGCATGCGATTGGTCCTACAGAAACCATCAGCAGAATCAACTGAATGCATGTGGGAAGATGTTTTCTTGTGCCACCTCCACGGGGGTTTTCACAGTTGCAGAAATGAGATGGCTTCAAAACGGATGATGAGGGAGTGGGAACCCAGAGTGTGTCACAGAGCTCATGCACCAGGTTGGTATAGGAGGATGTTTTTCTTCAGCGTACAATATAGCATGGTGCAAAGATTCCTGAGGTAACGGTGCTCGGTGTGAGCCACGTGACAGGCGACATGTGTCACTTCAGGCTGCAGCTTGTTAACAGAACTCTGACTCTTCAGGAAGCTGAGACAGCACTTCTTAGCACTGCACCTCACCCATGTGGCAGCCTTGCTGTGGCCAGGTCAGGAATCTCTGTGCTCTGCCCCACGATATCGTACAAATGCAGTCACAAAGTAGCAACAAATGGCTGTGATGCCCCAACTCTCTGTAACACTACAGACTGGACTGCAATTTGTAGGGAAGGCCTAAGTGACTTCCATGAATTATCTAGAGACAGGTTGAAAACTGATTCTTATACAACTCTATAAATGCAGCTTCATAATTCTTTATTTCTCGTATAAACGTATGTCGGTATTAAGAGATGAAATTTGGTAGGCTGGAAGACTTGGAAGACTTTTGGCAGTCAAATTACATGACTTCTCAAAACCAGGTATGTCTGAGAAGTTTAGACATTATTTAAAGTTCACTAGTTACACATTTCTGCATTCTAAATGAATTGTGTTAACTCGGAGGAATCTCAAATTCTCTGCACAAAAGTAAGAATAGAAGGGAGAATATTTTCTACATTCTTAATTATATAGGGATTTTTATCACTATATACATATATATTTTATATATAAATTATATAGTATAATTATATATAAATGGTTATAGATGAATAATTTTTTGTCTATATCTCTAGATATGCAAAACCCAACTGGACACAGTTCTGCACAACTTGTTCTAGCTGACCACTGAGTAAGGGGTTTGGTCTAGATGATCTTGACAGATCTCTTCCAACCTAAATAATTATGTCATTATGTGATATTAATGGGCTTAAATAGGTTTTAGACAAAGGAGAATAGAAGAAAATCTGTCTTAAAACCACATTAATTTTCCTTTTTATTTTTTTTTTTTTTCTCTTTTGGTGGGCTCACCCTGGCTGAATGCCAGGTGCCCACCAAAGCTGCTCTATCACTCACCTTCTCAGCTGGACAGGGGAGAGAAGATACAAAACCTCAATGAAAAGTGAAGATTGCATCGTAAGTCACAGATTTCCAATGTGAGACTTTGGATCAAGTTTTCACTCACATTTCATTTTAATGATGAACTCAAGTCAGAACTTTGTTTTACATGACAGCCAAGATGTATTCTCTTTTGAATCCTCATGATCTTTTTCAACCTTGGCAGTACCCAGTTGTAATGTTGTATTTCCTTTTATTTGTTAGTGTGGAATAATTACTAAAATGGCCAAAAATACATCATCATTCACACATTAAGGAAAATTATAAAATCAAAAGGCTTCTGAGGTAGAATGCAGCTGCATCTGGCATGCGAAGAATGCAACATCTGCAGTTCCCTGTACAAGGTTGTTTGCAAAGCTACACAAGGGACGGGATGGAATGTAACCTCTGTGGTCTTTCCTCATGACATATAGCAGATACAGGAACGAGATGGTACTATGAAACAGATAAACCACCTACTTGCTATCCTGAGCCAACATTTCATCAAATTTTGATGAAATGATGTCCTTTGTGCAAACTTTGCTCATTACAATGTCATTATAATACCAAAACACACCTCCATCCCAAAGGCTACCCGGCTCCAAGGTGTGACCACTCCTCCTTGAGTCTACACCCTGAATTTTTTGTAAACTATACCTTTAATTGTGAAGCTATAGAATTTTACACCAATCATAATAAAAGTATTTATGACTAAAGTCACACAAACTCCACCTTGAAGATAACAGATAGGATAAAAATAGCCCAAGAGAGGGGGAATATCAGGGAAGACACTGTTGTGAACAAGTCAAGGAGGACTCCATCACTGACTTCCGGGACCAGTTGACGGGCCCATAGGGACGCCTTTGGGTAAGACTTAGACTATACCGAGTGCTTTCTCGGGAAACTTAGAAATCTCTATAGAGAATCTCTCTTCTATATTTATAGCCAGGCTGTATTGTTTATAACTTTGTTGCACATTTTGTATATTTAACAATACTTTCATTTGCACGTGATTTGCAGACAGTGTATTTATCACCGGCAATCCTAAGAACCTGTATACCTGTTGTTAAAATAAACTGCACTATTTAAGTAGCTAGTCGTTTTGGTTTCTCACTGAGCGCAACCAAAGACTCAAGAGTGGCTGTGCTAGTTCACGAGCACGACTAGACTGAAAACGCAGTCCACTATTAGTGTACCCAAATCATAACAATCTAATACATATTAAATGTGACTGGACTGATAGTGGTGAATTGGGCATCACTCAGAATTTAAACCTAGCCCACCTAGCCTCCCACCTCGGTGAGGAGTGCTAGAACACAAGGCGGTTTATTTTCTGCCAAAACCGGTTTGACCCTTTCTCGCAAGAGTTAGATCAAGGGAAAACATTTGAAAAGATTACTGTGGAAACAAAAGCCTAAAATACAGCCATGGATAGTATAAAATCATGCAAAAAATCTGACAGGGTCTAGAAAGACATCTGTGATCAATGCTCAGTTCTGCTGGAAGTTCTTTTGCAAAATTCACCAACAATGATAGCTGATGACCTTATCAGGCCCTACTCTTCTGATGAAACAATCTCATCACTTGCTGGAGTTGTGTGTCAGTCTGCTGTGAGACTCTGTGTGATTGTATGGAAGTTCCTGCTCTTTCTTGCTTTTGAATTCTAATAAGAAAGGAAATCAGGCCAGTTACAGTTCATTGTGGATGCTACAGAAGATAGGTACTGCATAATTTCACAGTTTAAAACTGTGCAAGATCAGACTGGGCTTGCCACTGTGGGTGAACAGAGATAAGAGGGCAGTAGAATTGTCTCCTTCCAAATCCACATAGTCCATGCTAGAGCTGCTATCAGGTCTGTGGCTGATGTAAATCAACCTAGTACTAGAAATTCAGGCAGTTTCACTTATTGATATCAGGTACGGATGGGTTCCAAAGGAGCATAGGAGACTGGAAGTTAGCACCACCAGCAGCTGTTGACTGTGAAGAGGTTAACAAAGGCTAATTCCAGACTGAGACATATTTAAATTCCTTATTAGGTGTTGGCTATTGCTTTTAAATGATAAATAAAACACAGTTTATCACAGGAAGCATTTTCTTTAAGTAATTTTCATATGCAACGTATAATGCAGAGGAAGAAATGTACACTACCTTTACAGTTAGTATTAATAAGCACTTTCCTAATTATCACAGTTCCAATTTATTTCAGTTCTCATTGTAAAGTTATTTCTCAAGACACAGCTGAAGCTGTGAATGGTTATTGAAATCTGTATGAGATACACATGTGCAAATCTTTGTAGTCATAAATCACTTATTGCTTAGCATTATTATTGAGTAGTATCTAAGATATTATAGATTTTCTCTCTGTTTACAAGGAGTAACCATTTTATAACATGCAAATAAGTTCCTTACTACTGATCAGTGTACAGCATTGCTTGTTCCAATATTAAAGAGGAAAGGACTAAAAGACCTTGGCACCTTAAATATAACAGGCCCAATGCCCTGACTCAATTGCCATCATCAAAAGCATCTAANAAAAAACAAAACCAAACAAAAACTCAAAAAGCTTGTTGGCTTTGAAAAGTTTCCAAGTACTTCCAGTATTTTCTCAGAATGGTCCAAAACTGTCAGGTGCGATCACTCAGTGATGAACAGGATTGATCCAGAAACCCTACCTTCCCATTTATGAACACATCCTGGCTACCCAGGCAGTTTCCTGCAGGTCCTCGCATTAACTACAGAAAACTGTGGATCTTCTTCTGTTGTTGTTTATTTCTTTCATTTGCACTCATATTTTTCCTCATTTCACACTGTCTGGGTTTCTTTTTTTTGGTTGCTTAGTTGTTTTTTTTAACATGATTACAACATGCACAGCTCTAAGAGACCCACTATGGTCTGTTTATTTGTTTGCTTGTTTTATTTCTGTTTAACTGGGAAATAAATTTAATTATTAGTCATACACAATCTGTAAAACTAAACAGATTTGCTAGCATTTTAAAATAACTTCTATATTTATCTACAGATAAGTTTGAAGCAGTGTTGTGATTCCTTTTCCAAAGTTTTGTATTATTTTAATAGTGCATATAGACCCTAATTGAATGTGCTATATTATTCATGCCCTGCTTTGTTGTCACAAACTAATACTTAATGCCAAAATTAAGATGCATTAAGTGAGTTTATAATAAATTACTGTTAATTTGGACAGCTGCCCATTAAGAAAGTAATTGGACAAGAAGACCCTGAACTCTAATTTATATCTTTTGGGGATTTTAATTCTAATTACTAGCCAAGAAGAGCAGAAATACTGTACTAAACCAACAGTACATTTTGGTGATGAGTAGACAAATGCTGTAGGTAACAAAGGAAATACATCAGTTGAGTATTAAACACTCCTGGGAAAGTCCTTCTGTAAATTGTAAAGCTTTATATTTGTTGCATTGTCTGAACAATAGTTATTGTTAAGGATTATGACTTACCGTTTTAAATAAACAAAACTAGCATTCTTAGGTGTAACATTTAGTTTTCAGTGTTTCTTACCTGGGCCATAAAGCCTACGACATCTGCTAGGATTAGGGTCACCTGTGTTAGATCCTGACTGAGTTAGGACAAAAATAAATCTCATACACATAATTACTGGAAGATATAATCCCTCTAACTCTCATTAGAGAGCCAAAACAAGTAGCAGGAAAGAGCTTCACTGATCAAGCACCTTCCATGAGTAAAAAAATGTATTGTTGGTAATGGCAGAGGCCCTTACCCTGTCTTTCTAATGTAGATCCTTAATGTAGGCACACATAAGTGTATTTTAGATACCTGCCCTAGGGAAGAGATACAGTCTTCCTAAAATGAACACCTACAGTTAAAATCAAAGCTGTGAAAGTAATAAATCTCCCTGAAAATCTTTCTAGGATAGTGCTCCAGCAGGAAGCTGGGGTTGCAAAAGATGGATGTCTTCATTTCATCTTCAGGCTGGAAAGCCTTTAAAAATGCGTTCACAATACTGTTACAAAAGCACTCCTGAAAAGAGATGCAGATGAGTTACCATTAATAGTCACAGACAACACAGCTTTTAGGGATGCAAAGTTTTGAGATCTGACTGTGATCTCCCCTACATCCGTAGAAGAGGATAAACCCGGGAAATTGTTCCTGACTTACTGTGAGGTATATGAGACAATAAGTCAACACTAATAGTTTTAAAATGACACAACCATGTCTGAAACCCATTCAGGAATGGGATGTGTACAATGAACGAGAAGCACACTGCTGTCTTTCCATACACAAATCCCCCTTTCTGTTTTCTTTTAACAGATGAGATTCCCAACTACCTTTTTCATTTTCCTGCATCTTGTAGTCACTTTGGGATATGCAGAACTATATGCAGAGCAGGTACACAATTCTAGCAGGCCTAGAGGTGTTGGGTTTTTAATTTCCTTTGTACTGTTGTAAACAGCAAAGTCAAAGAACAAGGAAAAATGAAGATTTTAAGACTCAATATCATTGAAGTAAATTTTCTTTTCTTCCTTTAACTTTTAAAATGTTATTTCATTTAACATATTTTCACAAACAACCAGATTTTTTTCTCTCACCCACTCATATGTTTCTCTTTACCACTGGCTTACTAAAAGAGCACTTGCAGATTTTTGTAATGCATGTACTGCTTTAGAACTTAAGTAAGAACAACAGAAAAATAGTTTTCTTTTGAAATAAAGATTTCTGTCTTTCCAATAGTTTGCAGATTTCTCGATTATGTATATATGAAGACTACAAGTAATGTACACATAGAAATATATTTCAGTTGTGATCTTTGCCAACTATCCCATTTATATCTTCTCTGCTTTGTGTACCCTTTCTTAGTGCTGGGATGAAAAAAAACCCAGCTTTAAATTCAGTAACAAATTCACCGTTTAGAAAAACATTTTTCAAAGGGTTTTTCAAGGTTAATAGGTGCAGATGATAGTGAAAAAGATTTTCTATTTCTTATCTTCAGTTTATCCATTCCTGTCCACTCTAACAATATTTCTATCAACAAAATGTAAAGAGAAAGAAAAAGATTTGTTGTAGAGATACTCTGAACTAAATACTTTGACTGTAGCACTTATAGGTAATTCTTGGGCTTGGACAGCACATCTTTGGTGCAGACTTACCTACCATACTCAAGCAAAAATCAGCAAAAAATATGGTTTATTTTGGAAGCAGAGTTTAAGTTTGAGAAAATATTTTTTATTTACTTATTTTCAAGGGAAACATTACAATAATTGTTAGGTCATAACTTTCTGTCCTTGTTTTGTTTTAACTCTAATTAAGTGGAATATTGGCTACTGAGTGGTCCTCTGAGAAAAAGCATGAGTGAGATCTTTATGTCATTGAAACTAGAAGGGATTTTGTCATTTATTCTGAGTAGGGACTCAGTTTCACACAAGTTATTAAAGAAGTTTTGATCAGGACTTTAGACATTTAATGGGAATGGGCTTCCCAACCCTTCATCCTATGTAGAAACCCCACAAAGTCAACGAGACATTGCTTGTGAATGGGTTTGCCAACACTCCAAAATGTCAACATTCCATATGTTGTATTAGGAACTTGAAGGAAAACCAAAGCAAAGCAAGGAACATTGAGAAGCAAATTTACAGTGTGAGAGGTGTAGGATGTTCTTAAGGTGGGAATGCCATAAATTTCATCTGTTTAGGCTTTCTGAGATAGATGTGACTTGGGAGCAATAGAACCGGAAAGATACCTAAGTGTCACTCCCCTGACCATTCTCACTGTAGGATATTCAGCACAATCCTTTGTGGAAGCAAGGGGTGACAACTCTCTGTTTGGGCTTCAAACAAAATGTTCAAGTTGCCCTGAATATACCCATCTAGCATGAGGTCATCCTAGTTTTGGTTCACCTGAGGCAAACAGAAAACTTTTGGCCAGCTCATATATAAGTAGAAGCTTATTTTTCTCACTTGAAAAAGGTCTATGGGGATGTTTTAATATAAAATTGAGATGGTAGGACTGGTTCAAGGAGATCTGGATTCATCTCCTATCTCTGTTGTAGATTTTCTTGAGATTGTCTCTGCCTTTACTTACTCAAAAGGCATGGACAATATATCTCTTCTGTTTCCTTTTGTCATTCTTTTTTGGCAGATCACTGTTATGGGGACATTCTCTCACTGTAAATTCCTTATTAATTACTTAAATGTGACCTGAAGCCTATTTTTTTTTTTTTATATATGTATATACACACATATATAAGTTACTCTGTAGGTAACATCAGGAAATGTCCATCCATTACTGGTAGCTATCTTTTAGATCACATATGATATGGCTAAATATCTAACTGTAGCATGAAAAGTTATTTACAATTTTGTTTTTCTACTTGTAAGAAACGTTAGATTGTAAAGAATAAGATAAATTTTTTAGCAACCTGATTTTTTCATAAAATACTTTGAAGCTGCTCAGAGGTTTGCAATGTTAGAAATTGTTTCTGGAATGATAAAATTAATGGGCAAAGGGTAACTGAAAAAGGTCGCAGATCTGTTGCATGCAGAGAGAAATATCAACATAATTTTTGCTCAGACTTGCAAAGATAAGTCATGCTGTTGACAAAAAACAAAATGTGTGAATGTCAACCCAAATATTCAGTCTGTCAAAATAAAAAGTTAAACCAAACCACATAGATATAGTGGAAAGCTGTGGGGAAAACTACTTATAAATGTTTTTATTAATTATCCAGTAATAACATGATCCAGATGTTGCACTACCATTCTGAGGTGTGCTTGAAAAGAACTCTGACTGAGATACTTATAACTAAACTGGATCTTAGTAGAACATCATATAAATGATAACACAAGGAGTATGTGTAGGAGAGAGAAATTAGTATGTATGCACAATTGCGTTCATACAACTCGTGTAAGTAACAAATGCTGACTTTGTTCTAGTCAAAAGACTTGTTTAACTTAAACATAACAAACACTAATGTTTAAAGAACTCTGGAGGCAAACTATTTTAGTGTGGACTTCCCTTTAGTAAGTACATTGTTTTACATAGAAATTACTCAGTTATCTATCTGTTTTGATGTGATTTTTAATATCAGGAGATCTGAACGGAAATCTGAAATCTTTTCACTTTATTTCTTTCCCTCTTCCTCCATTTCTTTTTTACATAATTACCAGACAAAATAAAACAATACATGACAATTATCAAAGAGATGTTTAAACATAAAATAATTAGCTAGAACAGAAGATATATTCCAGGATATGATGGAACCAGTATGATGTTTCATCCTGGTGTCATGAAACTGCTGTACAACCTATTAAGTTCAACATTTGGCTTCTCATGTTAGAGAAATTAAAAGTGAAGAGATTTGAACATGGAGTTTGCAATAAAGTAATTGTTTTCCACATTTTTCTAAGATGAATAACATTATTAATGCTCAGAGAGTACATGCCCAAGACTGTGGTTTCCCTAAGGTCAATAAGATACAGCAGTGCACTTACAGTAATCAGATACGACCTTTAACAGTTTTAATTTTTTTTCCACTGTAATTTGATGAAAAATACATTTCAGAAAAACATTATACTTTTCTTGTCTTGCTTGAATCAACCCATTTTGTCTAAGACAGGGCCTCATCTCATTGCACAGCATATTTAACAGGTTTATATGTGGTTCATTTCCCTTTCAGGCTAATGGCTGTGGGATTTAAATGTTCTAAGGGATTTACAGCACCAATTTACTGTCCTTCCTGGTTATGTTTTTAGTTTATTCATATTTTTTAATATATTGACATTCGCACATTTGTTTTGCTATTGATAATTTTATTGTATTAATAATGTTGATTTTCACTTTGGAATCATGTTACTGTTCACATCATATGGTCTGCTTTTCTTTCAGCCTTTGAAGAAGGAATTGTGACAATCAAAATTCAGCTTTAGTTTGGTAAGCCAAAACCTTTCTCATTCTTCTGTTCAGGAAGAGAAAGTACCTGAAATATATTTCACACAAGAATACTGACATTATCAGGAAAACTCAAATATAAGATGAAATATACATAAACACTCATTATGAATGTTCATTCACTCAGTGTCAGAAGGAGAATTAGGACAAAATGTTCAGGCAGAACAGGGAAATTGAAAGACAAGAGTGTAACCAAGTTACAAAAATGATGGGTTTATGTCTCTAGATCAAATTAAACCCATACGGTATTTTATCAGTATGGTGGATTTCCTAAAATCTGTTTGGGAACGAATCCTGATTTCCATTGTTTGCTTACTTGGCAGTTGACACCCACTTCAATGGCAGTAAAATTGGCTAGATTTTGGGATTTGGTCCAGCTGTTGGCTTCACTTAGGAGGAAATTATTCATCGTTCAGTGTGTATGCTTTTTTTCCTAGAATCTCGCAGTGCAGGAATATTATGAATGAAGAATAAAACCAGTCTTTTTTTTTCTCATCCCATTTTTCCCCAAGAAAACATTCTACTTCTATGTGGTGTTTATGCATAAACCAGATATCTGGTTCTCATGTTGAGTATCTTTCAAAAGTGTCAGGTAAAAAGGAGATCATTGTTTTTTACTTTGCACTCAGGTAGCACCTCTAATTGGAAGACCTCCAAGAATGTGAAAATATATTCATTAGCTGTTTCTGTAGCTGGATTTTTCTGTTTGTCAGTTTTAGGCGTTAAAAAAAAAAGTTTTCCTCTCTTTCTGTTCATTCTCTTATTCATCCTGTTGCGGGATGATATATCAGGCCTTTAATCTTGTTAGCCTATGTAAAAATAACAGTGAAAACAGGACTATTAACTTAATCTAGCAAACGTATTTACTGTGGAACTTGGCTCTTCAGTCAGAGTCCTGGCTTCATTGACTTGACTATATTAACTCTAATTTTGGCCTGAAGGATATCAGTCATCCATTCCTGCTGCTGCTCAGTTTGTATTATGTGCACTTTAAACCCTGCAAATTATCGACCGGCAGTAGAAATCTCACAGTCCTGATCCCTCTGTCCAGTTTTTGGCCATGACCACAGTGTCTGTGTTTATGTCGGCCTACTGCTCAGTGCTTGGTTTGGTTTTCTGCAGTAGAGGTCTTCCAGGATCAATTCCAAGCTCCAGTTAATCCATAGCCCGTGAATAAATACCCCTTGAAACTGAGTCTCCTGGCACTCGGAATAAACAGACATCATCTGTGAGTTACTGAAAACCAGGCCCCTTAATATTTTAAGGCCCTAAATTTTAAGCACTGATGTTAGAAAATATTGTCTGTTATTGAACAAGATCAGTTAAGCTTCGATCGTTTTCCTTCTCCTCTTACAAACATGGAATATCACATGCTTTTCTTCCAGATGGGTATGCAGGCACAGTGATGGTTACTTGCTGAAAGGCACGCAAGAGCTGGTGGAACAGCCGGCTGCACAACCTGGGTATTAAAACAGTGAGTTCTTTGAGCTTTAGGACTCCTTGTAGTACACTCAGAAACTCCATCTGAATTTAGCCATTGGCAAAAACATTTGCAGATGTGGAAATTACATTTTAATTAGTTTGTATGACTACATAAGGTAGGTTTGTTGCAAGAGTTACCATAATTACTAGCAGTAAAACTGATATAATAATGGCCATATGGGTATTTTTCTGTAATTATCATTATTATCTAATCAGCTTCTAAACACTGCCCTGGCTTCTGAATGGTCAGAGATGACTTCTAGGGCTAGATTATTCTCTTGTTGTGAGATAAATGAATGGAAACACACTGAGGATATTCTTCCCTAGACCATTTTGATTAACAGCAGACATTGTTCTCATTAGTGCCTTGAGCAATTGATAGTTGAAAAAACCCACAAAACCTAATGTTGCCCAACTTCTTTCATTGCTGCTGCTCCTTTTTGCTACTCACTAAAATAGGAACAGCTGCTTCTTTCGGAGAGGGGTCAGCTTCTCTGAACCGTGCTGCATGGAGCCCAGAGCGATGTGGACCACAGGTCACTTCTTCGGAATCTGGGTGAGCTGAGAAATCAGCTGAGCTCTCAATGTGGGCCACAAAGGAAAAGGATGCTGCAGAGGGAGCTCAATGCACAGCATGTCACCTCTCTATATACACCTTCTGGAGATGATTCAGGCCTATGAAATTACCTGACAGCTGCCAATGTAGTTAGGATGATCTGCTTCACTCTCTCCACCTGTCAGCTTCCTCTGCACATGATATGCCTGTAAGAAGAAATTTACCATCTCCCCAGAAACCAAATTAATACACAGATTCTTTTGCCTTTGATGTAAAGATGTCACCATTACTTCAGAAAATGCTATTTTCTAAAAGTAGTTTCAAATGCATGTTAATTTTTTATTAAGCAAGACACTCTTTTGAAATAAGAGATGTAAAAAAGCAAAAAAATCCATTTATTTTCCCCTGATATTTGCTTATGCTTAAATCCATCCTTTCTGAGTTCAGTTTTATTCATTATTCCTTAATGAAATAAATTCTGTCTGTTTGAGCGAAACATCTTTAATAAAATCCTCGTATGGACCTGAGATTTTCTTTGCTTCATTGGGATCTGTTACTTAGTCTTCCTCAGAATCTTTGCAGGTTTTGGATTAATATTAAAAGGTCCACTACGGAGACAACATCCCATACTAGCTGCCATTCCATAATTCTACAAAGCTTCCTATACTTTTTCTAAGCTATGTTAGCTTATAGGACAAGAAACTGATTTTTTTCACACTTTCAACATCTGTTCACCATTGAACCTCTGCATCTTTTGAAGTTTTGGTTCCTGGCTGGGTATATGCTGGGGAGATCAAGCAGAAATTCACATCTGGTTTTTTTTCTGACAGTGTATTTGCCTGAAAATCGAGTGGAAATACACACCTGGGATTTTTCTAACTGGTCTTAATATGTTTGCAAGTGTTTCCAACAAAACAAGCCAAAAGTAACTAAAAGGATGCTACANAAAAAAAAAAAAAAAAAGAAAAACCAATAAAAACCACCAACAACAAGACAAAACTAAAAAAACAAAAAATGAAAAAAAAAAAAAACCCTTGAAAATCTTTGCTTGTGTTCATTCCTAAGGACGTTGTTTCTTGTTTTGTTTAAAGTTCCTTTCATATGCAACACTTGCGTTTACTTTCTTCCTTAGCAATAATGGCCATTAGTTTTCTTCATTCCTGTTCTTAAAAACAAACAAAAAAAACCCCTTCACACATGTCTACTTGTAATTCTTAATTTTTATACAGGTTATAAACATTACTATTCCGGAAACAGAAATACTTTCAGTGAGATTTATGAATATACCATTATTATTTCATTTTTTTTTGCAAAACTGTAATACAAATTCAACTGTAAATGGTAGATTAATCTTCTTAATTACAAAAGGCTGTTTGAGATGGGTGAATATATGTTTGCACTCTCATTTAGTCATCCCATGCGAAGAGTCAAAGCTATGAGCCTATGTTGGTATCCTCCATGACACAAGTGGTGAATAGCTGGATCCTCCCAAGTTAGGGTCATCTAAGTGTCACTTTGTCTGTTTAAAAGACATATAAGTTTCTGACGTGCCGTGACTTAGTAACTTTAAAAGAATTTTACAAGCAATAAAAGTCTCCTCAGTGTGATGAACAAGTTGAAAATTAAAGTTACACACTTAAGTTCCAATGCTGCCAACTTTTACATATGTATTGTGAACAGTTCCATCCACCTGTGAGACTCAGTAGTCCCATATGTACCATGAAGTTACTGCATGCAGTGTTTTGCAGATCTGGTTCTACAGATCTACAGACATACTTTCTAGATGCTCATTTATGGTTCATTCCTTTTAAAATTCCTTCATTCAAATTCACTTTCATTCCTTTTAAAATAATTTTAATACTGTATTATTGTGACTTTAATCCTGCTCAAGCACAGTAACTTTTGTATTTAATCAAATAACTAAAAATTATACCTTTAGTATAGATAACATAAGTGTCAGGAAGTGTCACTATCCTCTGATGTAATAGATGATGATATTTTCAGAGTTGCAAACCTTTCACAATATGAGACAAAAGCATAAATAAATAAAAAAGGAAACCTCAATCACTTAATATAAGCAGATGGATACTGAGTTAAAAAGAGAGGAACATATAGACTTCTGTTAAATCTGATAGACATGACAGAAGATCCTTGCTATTAAGCATGATTGTGTGCTCACAATAATTTATATTTTGAGGCTATATTTTGGCACACGATAACAGGAAGTGAATTGTTCTAAATGCAGGCAATTAACAAATTATCTTCTTGCAAGAGGACCACTTTACTAGACAAAATGGAAAGCACATAGCAAGTACATAATCACTGTATATAGTAAGTCATGCAGCTATGCAATTGTTAGATCAGTTTTTCTCTTCCACTAAAGTATGAATACAGCATAGCTATATTACAGGGAATTGGGGAGGAGTTATCACAATTCACCGGCCTGCAAAAAACTACAAATACTCTATGACATCCTGATATATTAACATTATCTTTTAAAGTATTTGAAACAAATTTGGAAAAAGTCAGTGCTATAGATCTTCCTGAGGGCCCAAATTACATATGCATACATCAGTTTTCATTCTGCTTTTCTCTCGACTGACATGCAGATAAGAAAGCTTAATGTGGTTATACAGTAGTAAAGATGGTTTATAGGACAGACTTGGTCCAAGTCCTGCCTGAAAATTCCCTGTAAGGATCTAAATTTATTAAAGGGTAACAAGAATCTTTGGTCTGCGAGATTACCATAAAATTGTATAAAAAATCAGCCACTGCTTTGGGCAAAAGGCCATACTCTTGATGCGTCTATGTCATTGCTACAACATCCATGACTGGATTCTACATTCATGATCACGTTTCTCTCATTCAACCTCCTTAGAGTATAACAGTGACACACCACATTGTATATGGTTTGGATAAGTGGATTATGCTTTTTCTCCATCATGTCACTAGTGACGTGGTAGAGAAATAAAGGTGAACCTCTGCTTTAACACAATTCAATCATAGAAGTTTGCGCAATGCTAACATAAATATTAAACAACCCACTAACTTAAAACACGTTCTGGTTCATGACCTCATGTACTGAAAAGAACATTTTTTCACACTCCTGTAATAAACTCCCCTTTTAGGATAGGTTAAATTAAGGTCAAGTTCTGCTTTGAATTTGATAATCCATTACGTATGCATTAAGTCAGTTTGTAATACCTGATATAGATACCAATGGTCTGAGTTCATCTTTTAAAGAAAACGTCCTTATAAAACTATATTCTGTGGCCAATGCAACATCAAGCACTTGCATCTACATTTACTGTAAGCAAGCCACAAAAAAAAAATGTTTTCCCAGCATTATGTATTTTTCATTCCAGTGACTCATGCAATTGTTGAGCAAGAAATATGCGATTTTTTCTATGACTTCAGAGAAATTAAATTCATGGAAAAGCATCACTACAGTATATTTTGAAAAATGGGAAAAATATACAGAGATTCATATTTTCAGGGACAATACAAATTTAGGATGAAATTAGATATCTCAATCTGCATGGACCTCCAGCGTTTGCTGCATTTATCTAGCTGCATAATACAGCTGGGTGTCAGAGGCAGAGAGCTAAGCAATAAGAGAGGAAACATTAAAATGGTGTAAAACAAGTGAGGGAAGAGGATATAGAGTGGAGTAGCACAAGGGTGGATACAATTTTAGAACAGAGCTGGAAAGAAATCAGAGAGCTACGTGACAGGTACACCAAGGGATGCTCAAAAAAGAAACAAGGTTTTATGGTGATGTAAGCAATGTCCTAAGACTAAAAGAACATTTTGTCTAAGTATTCATTAGACACCATAAGACTGAGTTTATGGAAGAGGAAAGATGTGGTGGGTTGGCCTTGTCTGGACGCCAGGTGCCCACCAATCTGCTCCCCCACCTCAACTGATAAATATGATGAAAGGCTCGTGGGTCGAGATAAGGACAGAAGATCACTCACCAGTTACTGTAACAGGTGAGATGGACTTCACTTGGGGAAATTAATTTAATTTATTGCCAATCAAAACTCAGACTAGGATAATGAGAAATAAAACCAAATCTTAAAACATCTTCTTCCCAGGCTCAACTTGACTCCCAGTTTCTCTACCTCCTTCCCCCGAGTGGCATAGTGGGATGGAGAATGGGGGTTGAGATCAGTTCTTCACACATTGTCTTGCTGCTCCTTCCTTCTCACACTCTCCCCCTGCTTCAGCATGGAGTCCCACCCGTGGGAGGCAGTTCTCCATAAATCTGTCCAAAGTGGGTCCTATTCCTTGAGTAAATTTTGAGTAGTATTTTTAAGACAGTTCCTTAACAGAGGCTCTGAAACAGCCATTAAGTAATGGATACATGACACATGACTTCAAGAGGGAACTTCCTACATTTATAACAGGGATTGTGTCATAAAGTCGCTTCAGCAGAAAAATATGTGATTGGAAAGAACATAGCTTCCGGCCTTATATTCCACTACAAATGTTCGTCTAAAGGAACTGGGTGTGCTCAGGATTTCTGAATCTCCTAATTTTTCTGCAGGGTGGAAAAAAACCCTCCTAATTGAGGGGAGTAAGATGAATATTTTCCTGTTATTTTAAGATTGGTCTGTGCTAGGTAATGGATTCCTGCCTATTATCTTTTGGGTCAAGTGGTGTAGATGTGTATTTTGGATTTGAACCTTCCCACGTTCAGTCCTCTTGATTGCAGAAGTAGGGTGTTAAACTTGACGTAGAAGTTAAGAAAAGCAAATGTCACCCCTACCTTCAATAAGAGCAAAAAGGAAGATCTAGGTTTCTACAGGTCTCAAATCAATTCCTGGGAAGGTGACAGAGCAACTAAACCTGGAAAACATTTCCAGGCACATGAAAAGCAAGGAGGTGATTGGGAGTAGTCAGCATGGATTTACAAAAAGGAAACCCTTAAAGAAGCTGACAGCTTTATACAATGAGAGGACGAGATGGCAGGACAAGAGTCAGTGGCCACAAATTAAGACAAATTAAATCTGAAATTAAGAAACATTGCCATCTGAAAACAAGAAAAAAACTTCTTTGCTGTGGGGTTGGTCAAACACTGGAATAGGTTACCCAGAGAGGCTGTTGACTTTCCATCCTTGGAGATATTTGAGGCCCAACTGGACATAGCTTTGGGCAACCCATTCTAAATGACCCTGCTTTGAGGAGGGGTTATTATTATTTCCACCACAATTTTCCCCTAAATTATTTGTTTTAAACCCTCAAACGTTAATAGATGAAAGTTACATGAAAGTTTTTCTTAGAAAAAAAAAAAATATTTTTTTTTTAAGAAAATGGGAATGTCAAAACAATATGCTTTGACTTTTCATTTTTAAATCTCTATGTTACTACAAAACGTTCAGATTTTTTTCCTGAAATAAACAGTAATCTTTTGTTGATGTTTTTATGATTTTTTAAAAATCTTCTTCATTAACAAACTGGAAAGATATATTCACAAATTCAATAGTAAATGAGAGAGGGAATCACATAAAGAAATGGTCTACGAGTTCGATCAACTAAACACATCAAAGAAAATGTAATTCTATTTCTGTT
>VXBH01007072.1:71397-92887 GCA_013400035.1 Rynchops niger | reverse complement strand
GAGAAGTGATCAAACTCTCCTTAATTACAAGAGTGTAAACTCCCTTTACCTGCATTTACTCTCAGTGGACCCTGCCATGTATAACGTAATTGAAAAGAATAATCTTATAGAAAGGCACAATCTTCTTTAGAAACAGTAGTCAAAATTTTGTTTTAATTACTTGCAGATCTGTTATTTTCCCTATCCACTTTGAACAGAAAATAATACTTTCTGTTGTAGAAGGTTAGCACAAGTGTAGCTGACCTAAATATAATTAATGAGCATCGAAATGAAGAAGGCATTAAAGATGAAGCTTGTTGATGACAGAGTACATTTTTTGCAGGTTAATAATCTTCCGTTGATTGGGTTATTGATGCTATTCCCAAGATGTGAGCATGGCAATTTACAGCAAAATTAATACTTCTTTGTTTCCGCTCCGAAATAGTAGTACGTCATGACATAACAAAAGAAGAGGTTGATATGCCACCTAGGTAATTTAGTTGCAGCTCCATTCCTATGAATCACAGCCAAGTAATTAATCTTTTACCTAGGAGACAGTACTAGTGATATTAATAAAACATGGGAACAATAACCATTTTTATATAAGGAAAAGATAGTACCTGTTTTAGGGAGGATTAGTACTTTGGCAGAAATATGGAGAAATGGAGTTTTGCTATCAGTGTATCAAATGTCTTATGAGTTGATATTGCTACCATACAACAGATGCACAGATGCAGGAACTGAACCTGGATGAATGTATGCTACATTTATAAGTGTTGCAACAATGACATTTGTAGAAAGTTTGCTACTTTGTATGCAGCATGTACTGCATTCAGTCTAATTGGTTTTTCATGGGTTTGGAGACACATTCTACAGATAGGAGTGCATCTGTTTTCCCCAAGACACACATTATTCTGATTAAATATTTGAAATTAAGATGGAGTGATTTTATGTGTTCATTTTGATTATGCTGGTTGGTTCAATGAAAAAAAAAATTGGCAATCTCTTGTAAGTGTTTCAAAAATCTGAAGTGGCATGACTTTGTGATTAAAATTGTTTAATTAGCATTTTCTGAAATACTAGGAATTAACCAAAGAACAGAATTACTCCAAGAATTATCAGAAAGTTTTACACTAAAATAAGTGGGTTTTTACCCTGAGCAACCGATCAAGTTGCTCAGAGCCCCATCTAGCCTGACCTTGAATGTTTCCAGGGATGGGGCATCTACCCCCTCTCTGTGCAACCTGTGCCAGTGTTCAAGTGTTTCACCACCCTCATTGGAAAGAAATTTTTCCTTATACCTATTCTGAATTTGCCCTCTTTTAGTTTAAAACCAATACCCCTTCTCCTATCACAACAGGACCCATCTTTCTTATAAGCCCCCTTTGAGTATGGAAAAGCTGCAATAAGGTCTCCCCAGAGCCTTCTCTTCTCTAAGCTGAACAACTTGAACTCCCTCAGCCTTTCTTCATAGGTGAGGTGTTCCAGTCCTCTGACCATTTTTGTGGCCCTCCTTTGGACCTGCTCCAAAAGGTCCATGTCTCTCCTGTGCTGAGGGCTCCAGAGCTGGACGCAGTACTCCAGGTAGGTTCTCACCAGAGTGGAGTGGAGGGGTAGAAACATCTTCCTTGACCTGCTGGCCACATACANCTTTCCCCCCTGGCCCAAAAAAATTATAAAAAAAAAAAAAAAAAAAAAAAAAAAAAAAAAAAAAAAAAAAAAAAGGTTATTTTGTCTATTAGAAAAATCAATACCAAAAAGAGATTACTGACCTTTCCATTGAGCAGTTCTAGAACCCCCATACTTGAAAGCAGGAATTTGACATTTTCCAAGTATTATCTTTTACATTTTACTGCTGTTATCAAAATCCACAAAATATTGGTCAAATGAGAAGGTGCTGAAAAATGAGTTTGCTCTTTTTTTGATGGAGGCTTCTTAGTCTGCAATGAGGTGAGCTGGATTTTCTCTGACTTTTTACAGATGCTTCAAGATACATAGCATACACACATAGCAAACAAGAGAAGGAAATTGTATTACTTGCACCCTTCATGATCTTCAGAGTCCAAGAAGCATAAGCTAGTTTGAATACAACAAAGAGAGGCACCAGAGTTGGAATAAGGTATGTAATACAAAGCCTGTGGGAGGATCTGGCATGGGAGATCAAGTATAGGAAGACAGAGGAGAATGCTTG
Organism: Rynchops niger; assembly: GCA_013400035.1. Lineage (NCBI taxonomy): Eukaryota > Metazoa > Chordata > Aves > Charadriiformes > Laridae > Rynchops > Rynchops niger. Next base: position 90,717 of record VXBH01007072.1, on the reverse strand, counting down.
GAGAACTAAATTAAGTAAACAGAAACATTGGTTGAGGAAATAACAACTGAAAATGGATGTTGAAAAAAAGGGAATATATGGCACTGGGCACCAGATTGGTTGTAGGAACGTAGAAATGCAGGCAGATTTATGAGAAGACAAAATAGTAGTCCTTTTCCACCTTGTTCTTCAGAGAGTCCAGCAACATTAACCAAAGATCATATCAGGTGAAGATCTCAGTTTCTGTGTTCTGCAGGTGCTTTTAAAATTTTTATCAGGTAATATGTTCTACTGCTCTGTCAGCAGATAATGGCAGCTCAAAGCAGATCTTTTTTCTTCTCATCAGTGAAAATTACTACATGTTATTTTCAGTCATTTTCTTATTAAATACTTGGGTGTCTCTTATTAAATACTTGAGCGTCTTTAATGCACATTTGCAGTACTGCCTCACATCTGAAAAAAAAAAATGGTTTAGTGAAATGTTTCATAAAGAGTAGATGATTTTTGAAAATTCCAACCCTGTGGAATTTCAGAAGTATTTTCTCCTTACTTTCTAGATATATGATACTCTCCATGTTTTGGATTAGGAGACCTGAATAAAAAAAAACAAACCCAATTTACTGACCTGTTAGATTGCTCGCTTAATACTTCCAACTTGCATCAGAAGTAGGCTGCTGTTGAGATTCCTTAGTATATTCTGGCTGTCTTGTGTTGAACTTTACTAAATTATGAGCTTTTCTGTGACAGGAAGCCTGGAGGAAGCTATGAGTATAAGGGCAAGATATATCTCACCTAACTTTAGCCACTTGGAAATTAAGAATCTTGCCTGCTCTTTCTGTAGTTAATAGAAACAAATAAGCATATTCACAAAGCAAATTATTCCATACAAAGGCAATCATTCACTCTATTCTAAAACCGCATGAATCACTGCTTGGATGTGATTTGAACTTTTCCCTCTTCATTGCCCTGAGAATCAGCATAAAGTAGATTAGCATAAGGTAAAATATTAGTTAGGAAAACCCCATATAACACTAGCTGTGCTAACTGCTTCTGGAGGAATTTATACTTTGAAAGAAGCTATTTTGCTGATTAGAATACAACATACCTGTAACTAGCAATGCTTTTGTAGAAATAATTATGTTTACATCTTATTTCTGTTTAACATGATAATTGGGGTCTGGAGATGAAGACAAACCCTCAGTAACCTCAAAAGACAAAATCTCTTGGTTTAACAGAAGGCTAGCCACATAGCTGGGCCATTTCGTATCTTGATAGAAAACACATTTTAAATTAGAAGTCTATCTACCTGTATATAATGAGTAAAAAGAATATTATTTAGCATGTTTTTAGTAGATGTTTAATTGAACAATATCTAAATTTAGATACAATATTCTCCAAAAAGGGAGTAATCTTTGTATTTTTTTTGTCCTTACAGGAAAGAGTTGCCATAGACAATCATGCTATTCATTTATCCCTTTTGAGTTATTTTTATTGTGCCTATTGTCTTGTCATCCATGATTTGGTTTTAGGAGACATTAATACTCATTAATATTACTGCTTGCTACTGGTGGCACAGAGACCACTACCAATGGCAACTAATGGATTGATGCATCATCAAATTGTCAGTGATTAAACAGTAATAAAATGCAGATAAATATTTTTTCTGTAAATGATTTTCTCTGAAAGTTACCAGGTTCTGAACAAAGATGGATCTTCAAGCAAATGGAAAATAAAAATCTGAGGTTATCTCTATTTTGAGAGCTATTTCACCCATCTTTTGTGTCTTTGACATTAGCATTAGAAGATGTACCAATCAGGAATAACTGATGCACTGCTAAAGCTTGTCTTTTCTTATTCTTAAATTAGCCTTTTTTTTTCCTATTTTTTCCCTGACTTCTTTCCCCAGGGTCCAAATATTGAGATTTCTCTTTGTCAATTACACATACAAGTATATTGCAAGGCTGTAGGAAGGATACAAATTCAAATGTCTTGCATTAGTAGCAAAAGTACTATTGTCAATCACATTGTACACACTACAGGGAAAACTCTTGTAACATGTTAATGGGAAAGAGACAGAGGTCACTGCTCTAAATGGTAATTTAGGATGACGCCTTTCGGCAAAATCTGGATGACACAGTTCAACAAATGCTTCAAACACATTAGGTATAGCTAGGTGTTTCTGCTATCTGTAGAAGTTTTTTTATAGTTATATCTTTTCCAGAGGGAGACAGAGTCAAGTCACATTCCTCTAATCTTAACTATGGTTATGTGAAAAAACAGAAGTGCTGCAGATGTTTTGGTTTTGAAAATAAATATAGTTCGTTTGGTTTGTTGTTTTTTTTTTTTTTTAATTATTTTTTTCATTTTTGATCATTATGAAAAATATTACCAAAGCAGTGGGTAAAGCCACTCCATTCATAACACATTAGATTTCTCTTGTTGAGAGAGATAAAGGAAGTTTAGAACTGTCCTTTTTTCATTATACACAGTAGTTTTAAAATTAGGTGATTATTAAGTTTCTTTTGCAAATAAAGACATAGTGGCTGCTTACAAGTTCCTAGCTGATCAGCTGTCATAATTAAAACCTTGTAATTTTGGGGTGGTGGTGGGAGGATTGATAATTTAAATATTTGTCTACCTAGAGCTCTGACAATAAAAAAAAATAAATAAAATTAATAAAATTTCTGATAATTTTATAGTTTATATCTGATTATAATGTCTTGCTATTGTACCATAAATAGAAACAGTCAATCCCCTTCTGAAAACATTCACACCATAAAAATTCCAACTGTACGTTTCATGAACATTCAATTCCAACTTTACATTTAATTTACATTCACCTAATTTTGAGTAAGTAATTAACTGGAAGTGAATGCATGCGTTGTTAAGGAGGCGATGCATGCATCAGTGTATAGGTGGGGGGGAAGGAAGGTCAAGAGGCTGGAATATGCAAAGCACCCTGAACATCCAGGCAATGACAGCTGACAAAACTTTCTGAATTTTAAGAAAAAAGAAAAAAATCAAAGTTAAAAAGGTGTGAGCTTCACAGTGCAGTTGTTAAATGTATATTTTAATTAAGTTTTGTATTATTATATTTCTCAAAAGAAATTCACAAATTATATTATTGTCTTCTTTTTTTGTCTATGACTTTATTGGAGAATTTCTGTTCAAAGTTAGCCAAGACTTTTTCTTTTCAATTCTTTCTGTGAACTAGGATATCCTCAGACAGTGAATAGTAATTCAAAGCAGAAAAAGTCACAAAAAACATTAATTTCTTAGGACATGTCTGCGTTTTCAGGATTTATGCCACCAGACAGCCCTGCTATGAGGACTGCTGCAGAGACATAACAGTTTCAGCTATGGTTCAACAGCAGGGAACCTATATGTCCTGGGAAGGTGTTCAGGGACGTGGCTTCACAGTCTGATGGTGTGATAGCCCGTTGACTATATCTGGGTTGAACTGAGCGTCCACGTGTCCTACAGCCAGCTGGTGATGGGAAGGTCTGACTCTCAGACAGATCTATCAAAGGAAAATCTCAAGACCAGGGAACCACAAATTTGAGGTTTTCATAATATTTTACTGGATATTTGGAGGAATCAGCCTGGGCTTATGATTCAGCAGTTCTGCTTGTCAGTCCCCAGTGACAGAATTGCATCTTCCATTTGTCTTTTTGAACTACCAAAGTGTATTGGGTTTGTGTGACAAGGTTTCGGCACAGGGGTGGCTTCTGTGAGAAGCTGCTAGGAGCTTCCCCTGTGTCCAACAGAGCCAACGCCAGCTGGCTCCAAGGTGGACCTGCCACTGGCCAAGGCCAAACCCATCAGCAACAGATGTAGTGCCTGTGGGATAAAATATTTAAGAAGGGGAAAAAACCTGCACAGCAGCAACCAGGAGAGAGGAGTGAGAACAACAGCTCTGCAGACACCAAGGTCAGTGAAGAAGGAGGGAGCAGAGGTGCTCCAGGCACTGGAGCAGAGATTCCCCTGCAGCCCATGGTGAAGACCATGGTGAGGCAGGCTGTCCACCTGCAGTCCATGGAGATTGCTAGTGGAGCAGATATCCATCTTCAGCCTGCGGAGGACCCCCCTCAGGAACTGGTGGAAGGAGGTTGTGACCCCACGGAGACCCCACACTGGAGCAGGCTCCTGGCAGGTCCTGTGGAGAGAGGATCCCTCTTTAGAGTAGGTTTGCTGTCAGAATTTGTGATCCCATGGGGGACCCATGCTGGAGAAGTCTGTTCCTGAAGGACTACACCCCATGGAAGGACTCACATTGGAGAAGTTCACGGAGAACTGTCTCCCATGGGAGGCACCCCACGCTGGAACAGGGGAAGAGGGATTGTTTTTTTTGTGTGTATATGGTTGAACTTGATGATCTCAAACGTCCTTTCCAACCATAAAGATTCTATGATTCTATGATTCTAAGAGTGTGAGGTGTCCTCCCCCTGAGGAGGAAGGAGTGTCAGAAATAACGTGTGATGAACTGACCACAACCCCCATTCCCCATCCCCCTGAGCTGCTTGGGGGAAGGAGGTGGAGAAAACTGGGAGTGAAGTTAAGCCTGGGAAGAAGGGAGGGGTGGGCGGAAGGTGTTTTAAGATTTGGTTTCATTTCTCATTATTCTACTCTGATTGGATTGGTAATAAATTAAATTGTTTTTCCTCAAGTCGGGTCTGGTTTGCCCATGATGAATGGTAATTGCTGAATGATCTCTCCCTGTCTTTATCTTGACTCACAAGCCTTTCATTATATTTTCTCCCCCCGTCCAGCTGAGGAAAGGGAGCAATAGAGAGGCTTTTGTGGACACCTGGTGTCCACGCAGGGTCAACCGATCACACAAGATTTTTTTCTCTTAGTTTGTTTATTCTACTCATGATCATGTAGGATAGGCTCAGTTAAGATCCAGTACGATGGACTCATTTATAGTTGTCTGTGGTAACTCCTTAGTCAAACATAAAGGTACCCTCTTCGTTTACATTTTATAGACATATAGGCAACAATATATACAAAAGGAGAACTAATCCACACTGGACTTCCCTGTCTTCCTAGCCTTTCCCCCTTTCATGTCACTTCAATGGTCCCTGAAAATAAGAGCAAGGAACCAAAACTTTGGCTTTATCCAAGTTACATGGAATGCAGTCATCGCAATTTTAATGTTAATGGTTTTAAAGTATGTCTTTGAACATTCCTCTTCATAGCTATCCCACTGGAACACATGGTGGTCAGTTCTAATTTATGTCAAGCTGCTTTGTTAACAGAGAGCTGAAAATAAAACCCAGCACTTATCACTAACAGAAAAGGCTTTTCTTTACTCCTATTGAAAATAAAATAAAATAATAATAAAAAAATAAATAAATAAAATAAAATAAAATAAAATAAAATAAAATAAAATAAAATAAATAAAATAGTGATGTGAGAGTGTTTGTGGGAGGCCTATACATTGGATATTTGTCTTTGATCTAGGATGATCTTCCTTAGCTACCCCATGTCCATCTAAATATAAAATATGTTTGTTAGTCTTTAAAATATGTTTCTACTAAATCTGGCTACTAAAGACCTGTCTCGAACTAAGCAGATAATATAATATCCTGTCCCCTACATATTAAATTGGACTCCTAATTGTGTCAGAATAGAGAAAACATGATACCAGTAACTCACAGAGAGACTAGCTGATACAAAACTTTGTGTAAAGTAAGGGATTTTTTTTTTTTCTTAAGATTAAATTTGTTTTTACAAAATTTTAAAGTAGTTGAAATTGCTTGAGCATCAGTGGACAAGTGAATGTATTAGTCATGTAGAGGGGATAATACCTACCCTGCCTTTATCACTTATGTTGTCTGCATTCTGCATCAAATTTAATGTTCAAAACTACCTTATCCTCATCTTTGTTATCAATCTGTGGACAGTAGTTGTAGAAATGTTTATCATTGCTCAGTATAATTTTTCACTGACTAAAATCACATTGGAATATTAAAGTCTTTCCTTAACCCTGAACAAAAATATCTTCAGTCCCTGAAAAGTCCTTGCACTATGTCCGGAGGTTTAAAAATAATAATTCATATTTATGTTCCTTTCAGGCAAAATTTCTTGAGAAATTACATGTACTATGGAACTGGAAACTTTATCTTCCTGACAGAGCTGATGCGGCAAAGTCAACTGAACAAGATAATAACATATCTCTTGTAAAGGTGGAAGGTGAGTCAGTGCACAGGGGAAGAAAGATGAAAGAAGCTTTCAATCTCAAATCATTTTGGAACAAGCAATGACGTGTTATCCAGTCTTAGCTGGCTAACATGATGACTGCCAGGTCTAAGAATATTGGATATGTAGGTAAAGTTAAATAAGTTTGAACTGAAACACAGTAAAATCCCGCCAAAGACATTAAAAACACTCCTTTTTGGTACTGTAAGGAATATTTTAATTTTGAGAATGGCACTTGATTATTATTAAAATATATTATCCATGGTATACACTTGCAGATAATAATAATAAAAAAAAATTAGTAAGCATGATTTTTTTTTTTTTTTAATTTTTTTAAAATAATAAATGGGGAAAAATCATTAAATACATTGTGGGGGATTTAAAAATATCTTAAATAATTAAAACTCTCACTATAAGCATACTAAATGTTGTATATTTTTGGAAGTAAAGGTTTGTCTTGGGAAGCTAATATGTAAGTTTTGTAAGCTTTCTGAAAAGGTGATTTCCTTAATGTTTCCTAACTATTGTGTATAAAATGTAGGAAAAATTGCTGTGGTTAAAGTGAAACAGTATTGGAAACTGGATGATCTTGTGGCACTCTGCTGTGAATTTTCTTAAGCAATAATATACTTACTTTTGCTAGTCACCTCGTTACTCAAGGCTGTGAGTAGGTTGCTCTCTGAGAATTTAACCTAGAAGTCTAGGTTTGATCTTTAATTTCTTTTTCCTGTCTGTTAATCTCCACTAAACTAAATTCTTCCCAGAAGCTGAGGATCTACTCTACCAGATAAGCCCTTGAAGGTACTGCCTAGAGTTCACGAGCCTGCTCTTAATTTTCCCTTATGTGACCTTGAATTCATTCAAGGGAACCATTCATTCAGAATGACAACTTCAAGTTTTAAATCATCCAAAGATACCCCAACCCCATATAAGTTCATATAAGCTATATGGATAATAAAAAGCGCTGTCTTTCAGTCAACGGGATAAGTATACCTTTGGGAAAACCAAATGAGCAAAGTGAAAAATCAACTGGTTAACATTACATGTCTATAAAATATGTTTGTTATGGTTAAAGAAAAAGCCTGTACAGTATTTATACACTGAGAAAGTATATAACAAATGCTCGCACTATTAATTCCTTCTTTCACAGTCATTGGAAAACCAGAATTTCTTCTGTATATGATTATTTTATCTCTGCTCAGCAATTATGTCTTTTGCTATGACAGTGGCATCTAAGCCTCTCCTCAGTCAGTGTTGTTTTTATGTTTCTAAGTGTTTGGAAATTTTGGTGGTTTGCATTGGGTTTTTTTCCTGTTTCTCTTCTAATGTATGGTATAGGACATATCATTAAGTTTGAGTTACTTGTTTTTCTTCTGAATCTGTTTCATAAAAGTGCTGTTCTTCCTGAGGCTGCATAGCTCCTCTCATGTCTTGTAATACATAGCGAAAGCTGACAGTCGTTTTCAAAGTAGCTCATGCAGACTCCTGGAAAAACAGCAACAAGGAGAAGGCTACACGAAATAGTATGGCAGCAACAAACTGTTCACAGTTATGCTTTTTCATAGAAGAGCCAATCAGGAAGAAGTAGGGATTGTTTTATGAAGAAAAATATAAGATAAAAATGTGCAAATTGTGTACGCTTTCTATATATCCTATGTACAGTCATGTTTTGGAAAGAAAGTGGGGAGCACAAGCTTTAGATTTCATAAATTACTAAAATAAGCTTTATTGCCTTCCCATTTTTGGATCTGTATAGAGAAAATTATATTTGTGTGGGTCTGGGGAAAACTAATGGTTTATCTTCTCTGAGTGGAAAAAGGAAAGTATACTGCAAAGTTGAGGAAACACTGTTTTTTTCTTCTTTTATAAGTTCTCCCTGTCTCTTTGTAATGTGCTCTACAGAGTAAGAGTTTTAGACATCTGTAGAAATCTGCAGGTGGTAAAGGTTCAAAGCGTTTCTGTGGATACGTTACTCTCTATTCTTATTCAAATGCTAGAAAACAAATATGAAAGTTGACGTTTTTTCTCTGTCTTGTTTTTAGATGTCTGAAATGAAAGGGAAGAGAAGACAGCATGGGCGGTTAGAAGAAATCGAAGGAAGAAATGTGGCTGTTAATGAATTTGATGATGAGGAATTCTAACTACACATAATGCCTTGATAGATAAGCACCTTAAAAATCAGGTTTTTTTCTTATTTAAAAGAAAACTTCTGGAAGCCGTTTTTATATCCTTCTCTATAATGCCTCCGTCTATCTCTACCTACATATTTTATATTTAATTCTTTGCATCTATTCCGTGTCAAGTCTTATTTAACATTCAAGACTTTCAAATATTCTATTGCCTCCCCTGGATTATTTGACTGTTCTCATCTTTAAATAAACTCATCTGAAGACATGATGTTCTGGAAATAGTTTAGGAAAATCTACAATTGCAAAATTGCCAGTTCTTTCTTCCACACCTGGATAATTTGTATTAATTCTTGGACTTCTAAGTACTTAGAATGAAAGCAAAAAATAAGTCAGACCCCTTTTTCCACATTTCATAATCATTGTGCAATGCATAGTCCATAGTTCAGAAGGTATACAAACTATCTGAGCTTTTGGCATTAATCTAAATAAGAAAAAACTAAGAATAGTATGGCTTCCTCCTGAGACAACAAAATGTAAAAAGTGATCATTCTGTTTCATAAGAAAACTTGAAAGTTGCTGTTATTCAAATACTGAGAAAAATTCAAAGCTAAATCCAATGAGTAAAGAAATGTGTATTGCACTAGAGAAATCCACCAAGTTTCAACGTTCAAAGGACTTTGAGATGTGACAGACACCATTTTCCTTTCTCTACCTAATGCTGAAGAGAAGCTTGAATTTCTTTCTACCACATGTCCTCTGGGGATCCTAATCACTAAGGAAAAGAGTGTTATTGCAAGGGCAGGGGTTTTCTGTCTCGGTTGGACTGGATAGCTTGCATATAAGGGATAAATTTTGGTGTTAGTAACTTTGCATTTTTAAGAAAATGGTCTGTTCAAAACTCCTGAGAACTCTGGTTTCTAGCACTTTGTTTATTTTAGTTTATTTTGAAATGTACTGGCGTAGTGGACCTATTTAATAATGGTAATTCCACAATTTAATGTTTGAATTAAAAATACATTCCCAATTCAATGTTACTGTTCTTTTCCAGGTTTTCATTCCCTCCTGCAAGGGAGGGCATGGATGGTCATTTAGATGCTATGGTTTTTCTCTTGGATCAGTGACTTAACCATAGGATTACATTTTAAGGAGGACTTGCAGGTCTACTACTGCCAACAATAAGATGACCTGGTAATAATCAGAGTTCAAAGTTTAATTGCAATAGATCAATCATTGCAAAGTTCAAAGAGCATTATTAAGCAAGCTGCATATTCTAGGTCTTGAGGCAATATAGAATTAATTGTCAGAAAACACTGGAAAAGGAAAGCACTTTAATCTTCTTGTCCTCAGTGTGACATATGTCAAGTTTCCAAATATGCAACATGATATCATAGCTGCAGGAATAGAGTCCTGTTTAGCCAAGGAGAAGGTACAAAGTGACCTAGTGGAACTTTTGGGGTTTTATTTTGAAGTTACTAAAAACAGTAATATTTAAAGGTGCACTAGCCAAATTCTGTTCCAAACTTTGGCCTAAAACTCTGAAGATATTTACTGATACTGATTATTTTATTTTTCTCATGATGAGATAATTGAATATTTCAGAATATTAGTTCTCTTTGAAAGTTCATAATAATGAATTAAGGTTGAAATGATCTCAATGTTAGAAAATAAATAAATTGCTTATAATGAATCACATCTCTCACACCTGTGAATCTTCTGATGTGTGTCTAAGCAAAGCTTTTAACTGAGTATGTACAGCATACTCAGTCAAATGCATTACATTTAAATGTACATGCATTAAACAGAGCTAGCCTCAATTAGTAAAACAGAAGAAAGCTTAAAAAGCCTTGACTTTGGGAATATAGTCACTTTTCTTTGGAGTCTTGATAGGAGAAAAATATGAGAAAGAAATGTGATGATATTTTAATCAAATTTTCCTTTGTTTACTTTTTGCTTTATTTTGTTTTCCTCATAACACCTGGGATTATCCATTGTGCATTGAACAAACCTTATGGCTTTCTAAGGTAAAATCTTGTGAATGACATTCCCACAAATTGAAAATGAGCCACAAATGTCAGATTCTTGGGTTAAAAAAAAAAAAAAAGTAAAAGTTATACAGTTGTTCATACATCTTATGCAACTATATACAGAAGTATGAATAATTTTCCAGTCTACTAACAAAGTTTTAGCTGCTCTAATGTGTTGACTCCTGGCTATCACTTTTAAACTGTGATGGAGAAGGTCCAGGAGAAAGTAATATGAATGATCAGTGATGTAGAACAACTCATATCTGAGGTAAACTTGAAAAAATAGAGTCCTTAAAGGAAATTATTTTAAAGGAAAGATAACTAAAGCTATGATTTAATCATCACTGAAATTCAGTTGAGAGCCTGCATGAATATTCTAACATATTTTGCACAAACATATTGGTCACTTTAGTATGTACTAAACCCAAAACATAGTGGATGGTAGCTGGGCAGGCAAAAAGTAAACCAAAACCCTAGTCTTAATACTGAACTTGCTACTTCACGTTTGTGGGTATAAAATTCAGTGGTCTTTTGCAAATTTTTGATTCTTAACTGAGAACATGTATAATCACCGTTTGAACACTTTTAGTCATAGAATAGAATATCTCACAACAAAGTTAGACCAGACTGATGTAAAACGTCTGTAGAATTGGTTCAGTCTAGCCTACTTGTCTTCACACTAAAATGGATTTATATCATCAATTACATTTGAGAAACAGTTTAAGAAGCAAGTATGTCAAGTTGTTGATGACTTCCTCTCAATGAAATGGGACATCTGACTTCATATGTATTTTTAGTTCCCTGATAATGGTTTAAATGAAATGGTTCAAACTGGTTTGTTTGGGTTTACTTGAAGGCTAACTAGAATCACTTTGAGGAGAATACCTGTTCTCAGCCCCTTAGGAGGTTATATAAAACCACTAGTAAGTATTGTCTCCTTAAACTATTCTTAAGAGGAATTCACTTAAGTCTGCTGGGTTATGAAGAAGGGTGAACTCAAAGGTGAGAAGTTTATATACAGCAGTGGAACACAGAAGAAACGTTCCTAAGAGCTACAGTAAAAATGGACAAACCACAATACCCACTGTGGGAATGACAAGGTTGTTTTAGTTGTAATGCTTGATTTTAGGATCAAGAGGTTAACAGGGCTGTTATATGGCTTGAAAAGAAATTCAACAAAACCCTTCAAGTATGTTTAAGGTTTCAGCATTAAATAAATATATATAATATTTTATATTTTTTTCCTACATATAGGTCAACAAATAATGGGCATTTGTTTCAGCAAGAGAGAAATGCTTCCTGACTTTTCAATTGGAAGATCTTTGTCTCTGTGAGGATGCTTCAAAACTATACAGCATGAAAATGGGTAAAGTATTCAAAGGTTCTGTGTGTACAAAGTCTGTGGAGCACACAGCATGTTGCATAGTGATATGTAACTTGATTCTGAGAAGATCTCATAGGTCATATGTAGTGTTGTAAATGCTGGAGGGAATTCCTATGACTTGTATCAAAGACAATGACGTACCCATTGTCAAGGCTGTCCCTGCTTGATAGTGCATTGGAGATACAACATGGAGGCCACAGAAATGAAGCTGATTTGCATGTAATTTAAGCTAGGTTATTGTTATGGAAGTTGTTCTCAGGAGTAGCTTTTTGTGTCACTGTAGATGTAGTTAGTCCTGTCCAAAGCATTGTGCAACACTTAAGCAGATATTTATCAGAGAAGCTTTGAACAATTATTGATCATGAATAAACCACTGGAGACACAAAAGGCTATAAAAGACATTTGCACAAGGTCTGTATTATCATTTAAACAGTAAATATACATTTTCCACAGCAGATTGCACTTGAATTAGTAAAAATCTTGTCAGGAATCAGTAACAAGAGTCATCTAAACAGGAGTCAGTAGTCATTTGTTCTCTGGAAATATGGCTTCAGTTATTTATACTATACATTTCATCCATATAGTGTTAAACTACAGTTTAAATTGACTTCCCACAACATCACAAATTCAAACAAACAAACAAACAACCTTACAGTGAGAGAATTATACTTGCATTACACTCTGTATTGACTTTATAATACCAAATGGAATTTAAACTATGATAATTTTAATTAACTTTTAATTTTATTTTAAGAGCCCAAAAAGAGTTTGGGAAAATATTCTTTTGTCAGTATTTTTTAAGCCTAAACTATGCATTCATTTCTGAGAAATAATGTACTTAAGTAAGAAATCTATTCCAGCTGAGTACTCTTTTAAGCTTGTTTAGCCAGAACATGTTTGCAATAAAATTAGAACCCTTCTTCTCCTCAACAATTAGATTTGCAACGGTAAAGTTAATGTAAACCTAACTCTAAACTAATGATGTGTCTGTAGAAAGCATTTTAAATGGCATTATACACTGCGTCTGTTGTTTGAAAGTGAATGTGAATTATGGCTCATTTCTGCAGCATAGAAGCTTGTAAAAAAGCACAAGACGACCCAAATTCAGACCTGGTTTTGTTTTTTGACTCTGATCTAATCATTAATTAGGGTAGTTTGAAGTTACAGTAGGGCACACAGAGACCATTTTAGAGGGTGTTTTAAATGCTGTAATTAAATTGTAGGACCAATATTCTCAAAAAAATAAAAATCTTAATGGAAAAAAAATCTTGTTATACCTATTTGGCCAACTGCCTTCTTGTTTTACCTCCCATTTTCACAGCTCTGACATGTAGCAGTGCATATTTTAACATAAAATAGCAAGTCTGAAACTCTGACATGCTGTATATTTATTCTTGTGTGAAGTAAAACTCTTTTTTTTTTTTTTTAAATAGTACAGATGATTATATCTATTTTTTTTCAAATAAAGTGTTTCTTTTAAAGTGTAAGGTTTATTTTCACACTTCTGATTGCCAGAGAAGCAGGAAACAGAGTGCTGTACATCAGACATTTAAATCCAGACATTATGCAATCATGATAACAAGGATTAATAAAGATTAATTTAGCTCCCACTTAAAAGCCATGGTATTTCAGAAGTACAACTGCCTAGCTTGTAAAAGGGGAATAATTATAATTTCCTTTTGAAATGTGTCTCTTTGTTGCATCATAGAGGGTTGTCCATGATTTGAAGATTATTTGTGCCAAACTCTTCTCTAGCAACTGATTCTTTAAGATGTGTTGTTCAAATCAAATGACAGTTTAAGAAAAACCACAAATTCCCTGAATAGTTTATCACTGTTTCTTAGATGCATGGAACAGATTTCATTTAATTGCAATGCAAAAAAATTCATTTTCTTCATTGCTCAAAATCGTAAATCATACAGAGGTAATTTCCAAGATTCAGTCCTTTTGAAGAAGATAGCTATTGATAAATGTAATAATTGTATTCTATTAAAATCACTTTGGAAAATAGGATTTCTGTATAGCTGGATACTCTGTGAGAATGTAACAAGTGGCTACAGAAATAAAATGTCACGAGACTTATGTATGCTTGCAAACAGGAACACAAACTTTCAACTTAAAGTCTTCTGCATTATATCTTTCAACATCATTCCTTTGGATTAAATGTTGTTACTTGTCTTCCATTTAAAAAATATTATTGTAGCATGTGCCATTTACCCTCTCCCCACAAGGACAATAGTAATACTTTTCTTTTTATTTAAATGCAGAGATGGCCATGTTTCTTTTAAGAACAAGAATGAACAAGTGATCCCACCACCTGTTGGGATTTGAGGCTGGCAATGTAAACTGATGGTAAGCAGTTGAAAAATGTGTTTCCTTCATACAGTACAGCTGGATCTAGAATACGTCACTTTATGTGGGGCTGTAAAATATTCTGAGATTGTTTTTTCTTAGAAGTTGGGAACTTGGAGTTGGGACTCCTGATCTGTCAAGGCCATAGAATATGCTAGTGTGGATTCAGAGGAATACTGACCTATTAAGTAAATATTTGGCTATTTGCTCATACAAAACAGAATTCTCAAAAGGTCGATAAAAGCCTAGAGTGCTCACCCTGGCCTTACCCTCATTTTTAAGAAAAAACAAAGAAACATAAAATTACCACCAGATTCTGTGTTGACTCTAGGGAAACTCACTAACTGAGTTGCCATGAATTGCCAATAGCTTTAATTTTGTAATCAACCCTGTGATCAGCACCGTATCACAGGTTTGAAAAACTGAGGCAAAAAAGGAGAAAAACCTCCTTTAACAGTAAGAAAGGGCCTGTGATAAACCAAAGTGATGCCTTTCTGCTTATGCAACCACCTAGCACCTACAAAAGGCCACTGCAGAAGTCTGAGGCACAGCGTGCTTCTCAACTTGTTTTTGTCTCTTGATAATCGGGTGGTCCAACTAAAATCTTTGAATAAAAACCTGATACTTTTACAAATTATCTGTAATCAACTCGCAGCTCTCAACCTGAAACTGATTCGTAGTTGTTTCCCAAATGAGAGTCAGGAATTCTGACTGAAAAACAAAATGAAACTGAGAAAGCACACAAGTTTTTCTCGTAAGAGACACAGAGACGTGAAACGCTTTCTATGAATCTACTCCTACAACAAGAGGGTTATTTTTAAATTTGCCTAAACTGTAAAATGAATGGCATTTTGGGTTGTCTGGCTCCATCCCAGTAGACAGCAAAACACATTAAGCATTTCACAATGAACTCCTGTCCCCACATTCCTTAGCCTGCCTCAAAAATGTTTTTGAAAAGAGTAAAGGGATGGACAGGTAGGCAACATTGAAAGAAATCAAACAATGGAGTAGAAAATCCTAAAGTAGTTTGGCTAAGTACATAACAGGACAGAAATATAATCAAATAGGACCCACACTAACAACTTGCTCTCCTTGCACAATATATTTTTTTCCAAAAATAAAGGTGCAGCCTTCATGTAGATGGAACCCATTTCACTGGTAAATAACATATGTGATCATGAAGCAACTGCAAGAGTCTGACAAAGGATGCCAGACCACTGCTGGTCCAAGTCCTGGGCGCCTGAGACAACAACACTGGGAGACAGCTGTTGGGGATAACGGTTTGTGAAAAGAGACTCTGGTCTCTTCTGCTGTGGATCTAATCCAAGGAACTGGGAAAGGATTCATTGTCTGACCTTGAACTGATTTGCATTGTGTAACATTAAATTCTGCAAAGTACAGTTACAACTATCTTAGCTCAGAGATACTGAAAACATTGATTTCCTAAAACTTCTGCTGTTTGCAAGGAAATAGAGTTACGTATTTCATTGGTATGTTAGTAGGATGTCATCAGCAAGAAGATAGCCTCTGTTGCCTTTTTTTCCTATCTAAATAGTCACATAAGACCATGCTGTTTTTAAGTGTTTGAAATAAAAAGGAAAATAATACCATGAACAGGGAAGCAAAAATGAAAAAGAAGGGAAAAAAAAGTCAGGAACAGCAAACCAAGGTATCATTAAATAAATTAAACAAAACAAAACCCTACTCCACAAAAGAAAAATGTGTATCAATGGCAGCAAGAGAGATAGAGCCAGGAGCAAAACTGAAATACAGACAGAAGATGAAAGACCAGAAATTCACATCCGCATAAACAGGAGTCAAATCTGCATTACTAAAACCTGCATGCTAGGAAAAATTCAGGAAATTGAACTTTCTGCTGTCTGCCAGCAACAAGGTGATGAGTCTAGCTGAGGTACACCTAAGGTTGAAATGGATATAACAGCGGGGAAAATGCTGCTGAACTGGATTGTCAGTGGGATTCCACTGTAAGAGGAAAAGTGTGAGTATACCCGGCTGTAGAAATGGAAGTTCAGGAGACTTCCTAAGGACACAGAAATAAAGAGATTTTAAAGATTAGAAGCCAGCTCATATTAGACCTATGAGAACAGTTTAGAGATATTTGATCATTGGGATACAAGAATTAAAAAAAACCCAACCAAACAAACAAAAACTCTTTTCAGAGTGGGCTCAATCTGTGTTCCTGGGAAATCACTTCCTGGAATGAAGGCTGATATGAAAAGCCTGACACTATGGCATGGCAGAAAGCAGGGGAGACAGGTACTGATGAAGTTTTTTGATGATTCTGAGTTGTCTATAAAGGGTGGATTTTGCTAATGCTCTGGATTATATCAGTTAACAAAATATGTTGAAATTTAAAAATCCACAATGCAAGGACTACTAACAAGAATTTTTGTTATAAGCGTAGGAAGAAGAAATTATATATGGTAGTTATAACAGGACAATTATGATATGCAGCTGTAAATGAATGTGATTCCAAAATGTATGATCCGAGTGGGATTCAGTAACAATAAGAATTATTAGAGATATTAAGACCCTGATACTCTAAGACACAGAGTCTTGAGGAAGAACTACCCCCATCTTTTTCCTGAAATGAGTAAACTAAAATATTTCCTATTTCTGAAGTTAATTTTTATGAAAACAAAAATCTAATCTAAGATACACTTAGTAGTTATGACAAGCTTAATATGAGACCTGAAAATCTGCGTCTGTGTGGCCCTTGCTGAGTACATTCTCTCACTCCATCTTTCCTGTTGAACAATTTTCAGTGATTTCCTGGATTAGAATCCAGACAATATACCTATGAAATTTTCTTGTTCTTCTCCCATCTATTTCACCTTTACCTTCAATATTCTCTTGAAAGAATTAGCAGATTTAAAAGTCTGAAATAATTATAACAGAGGGAAATATATGTATCTATGTAAATCATCTCTGTGATGGCAAAGGATTGAATTCATCGATCCACTGAGCTCCTCCGAGTTTCTCTGTTCTAGACTACATCTAGTACTAAACAGGTTAGCAGATAACATAGCAAACCAGAGTTTAATCTTCTTTTCTCAAAATCCAGTTAATTCAATGGATGACATTCAACTGAGACTGTAGGCAAAAACTTATGCTTAGCTGGTGCTGAGTAGGAAAGAGTGAGACAGACTCTAAATTAATGCTGATACCGCCTCTACTGTAATATGCCTTAAGGAGAGTTGTTCTCAACAGAAATGGTGTATGGACGAGCCAGAAACCAGCTGAAGTTAGCTGATCTAGAGTCTGATAAGTGGCTAGCTTCTGGGTGAGGAAGAAAGATCCTAAACATCATTTTGTATGTAGGTAATGTTGGTGGGTATAGATGTGATTAAGTCAATCAGGAGTCTTGTATGGCTGTGACATCCTCCAGAATACCCTCTACTCTGCTCTGGTGAGACCTCACCTGGAGTAATGCACCCAGCTCTGGGGCCCTCGGCACAGGAAACACATGTTGGAGCAGGTCCAGAGGAGGGCTGCAAAAATGATCAGAGGGATGGAACTCCCCTCCTATGAAGAAAGGCTGAGAGAACTGGGGTTATTCACAGTGGAGAAGAGAAGGCTCTGGGAGACCTTACTGTGACCTTTTAATACTTCAAGGGGGCTCATAAGAAGGACGGGGACAATCTTTTCAGTAGGGCCTGTTGTGATAGGACAAGGGGTAATGGTTTTAAACTGAAAGAGGATAGATTCATACTGGATAGAAGGACGAAATATTTTACAATGAGGGTCGTTAAACATTAGAACAGGTTGCCCAGAGAGGTGGTAGATGACCCATCCCTGGAAACATTCAAGGTCAGGTTGGACGGGGCTCTGAGCAACCTGATGTAGTTGACCTGCTTATTATTGGGGGGTTGAACTAGGTGACCTTTAAAGGTCCTTTCCAACCCAAACTATTCTCTGGTTCCGTGATTTTCTATAAGCATTCACTGTTGTTGCAGTACAAGATGAATTAATTTCAGGAGACGGAACAAATGTCTAACTGAGAATTTGAGTGACTTCTAGAATTACTGCAACCTCAAAAACAACAAACAACCTTTGCCAGGTAATCAATTTACGTGGAGTGTCTTTCTCTAAAACACAAATGACTGCTGAAGTCCCTGAAAAGAAATCTTCCTCCAAACAAATGTCAAAATTTTGGTAAACTCAAAAATTCAGACCTTGAGATTGGACTTCATTTACAATACAAGAAGACGACACCATTTTATGTCTTTTCATTGCAGAGATATAGTTTGACAATAAAATATGCCGATCTTCAGCCTTATCCTCAGACTGGACTGAAGGGAAGACAATAAGCTGCAAGCCTCATTGCCAATGTATTGCAACCCAGTTGTCCTTCTCTGTGGAAAGATCCCCAAGGCAAATGTGGAACTTACAATGGAAGTCCAGTAGCTATATAAACCTTTCTTTTACAGTTTTCAGAGAAGTATAGCTTACATATCTGGTCTAAATGATCAGGATTTTTCTGTGCTTTTTAATTCAGACTCCTCTCTGATAATTAAACACACACCAGAGGCTCTGTGATACCTAAGTTACACTACAAGATATACTGAGTAATCAGAAGTGGGTACCTGCAGCATTTAAAAGTATCAACTGATTCTCCTCAAAAAAAGATGCTGTGATACATTAAGGAAAGTGGTCTTGCAAAACTTCTGAAATCTGACAGATACTTTGGAATTTTAAACAAGATTAGTCAGGTATAATGAAATTTACTGTTATAGACATTTATTATTCATTGATTGTATTTCAGAAGTCACATTCCTCTATGAAATAACTTTCTGGCAACCAGAAAATGTCCTCTGAAAAGATAATTAGTAAGGACAGAAATCTGGAAGGACACAACAGGCACAGCTTGAGACACTAATTTTCTACCTGTTGAGATTGCAGTGGCTGTGCACTTTTCTCGCTGTGTTTTGAATCACACAATCTAATAAAGGTAATTGAAAGCTGAAAGAAAGACTAAGATGAACAGTAGCAACACATACCTGAGGACATCACATATAACATTGATCTCAGTCAGCCTAGATATAGATGACAGAACATGATGATGTAAGATTTGTAATTGCTATATCGTTTTATGAACAGAGATATATTGATATTTAAATCTGTAAAATTACTTGTTTTAGTTGTTCATTACCCACATCCTTCTTCTTGCTTTTATGACACCACCTAATAGAATATTTTAAATTAGAGACAGTATCATACTACGTTAAAA
>VXBH01007072.1:52803-71361 GCA_013400035.1 Rynchops niger | reverse complement strand
AAGGCAAGGCAAGGCAAGGCAAGGCCAGGCCAAATCATACTAGAGCTTTAATATGGGGGAAATAGAAGGAGGAAAGAAAACACAAGCATCAAAGCAATCATAAAAGTTTCTTCTCTAAAAACAAAGCAAAATCTTTACTCATGACATGAAATGAAACATGAAACTGAGACGAATTACATAAACTGTCAGACACAGTCTACTGTTTTGCTATACTTAGACATATTAAAGTAAACAAATGGCCAAGCAACCCCAGAATTTCTACCTTGTATTTCAAGAAGATAAATTATATATGTTCACACTTGTTTTCTGGCATACTTAGGTGATTCACTTGTAGCAGTGGTTGAAGTTTCTTAAACAATTTAATAAGATAAAACATTTTTACATATAGATTAATACAGATATAGATTTTTCAATAGAGATACTTTTAATCTGTAAGAATGAATGTAAATAGTAAGAATAAATACAGAGAATGCATGTAAGTATTTTGTAATGAGAGTGGGGAAGAACTAGGAGCATACAACGACAATTCAAAAATCCATTAATGACTCAAATGCCAGCCGCTCTGTATTCATGCAGGGTTTAATCCCTATTAGATGGGGTTGGTTTTCATAATTCCATTATTTCCCTTACAGAAGTTACCAAATACTCCTTGGTCAAGCTCTGTACTAAACTTTTAGTTGCTCGGTGAAGAATCAGAAACAATTCTGGAAACAGGAATCACACTCCAATATTTTATGCAACAGGTTTATGACTAATTTCTTCTAGTTCCTATTCTATTCATCTCCACATCAATCTTATTTCATTAATCTTGAAACAGCTGATTTGTCAACCCCTTAGTGCTGTAGATAGTCCCTCTCAAAGTCAGTGGCAGATAAACAGCTCCAAAAATCTACTCTAGGAATGAAGCTACATAGTGATGGCAAACCTTTAACTGCTAAAAGCTAACAAAAGAGGAAGGTTCCTGCTTCTTTTTTCCTCCTTTCTTCTGAGCTTATTCCTTGACTTGCAATTCCACTGCATTCCTTTATGCCTCCACCAGTCCCTTCTGCAAGCCTGTACTACAATCACTCAGGTTGAATTTGTAGCAAGTGTTCTCCAAGGCTAAGAAGTTGAATCAGCTGACAGCAGGCTGTGAAAAGTGCCAGAGTTGGTGCAAGGTATGTGGCAATAACTTGTGGTTTGAAGCAAGGAGCAGGGGGGCGATAAGAATCAAACCTTGTAGTAGTGAGAAGCTACTGGATTTACTTATTTTTTACCAGGAGTGATTCAGTTAAGATCATGCAACAGGTCTGTTAGAGACCAATAAAAAATAAAACAGAGGAACTTTGTTCTGGATTTGCCTCTTTAACAACATGACTTCTATTCCCCCCAGTAATAAAATCTTAAGTAGGAAAGAGTGAGACAGACTTGTTTTACTGTACAGCTGTGTGCCATAGAGAGTTTTAATAAGACATCATACCCTTTATATCTTAAGAAGTATAATAGTAGTCCATGCAATCTAAATATCTCTTTCAGCTTCATAATGTGAAGTAGGTCAGGAAAGGAAATTTTTTTTTTGTTAGAAATGAGGTGAAGTTCTCATTTAAATGTCATGTTTTGTATGAGCAATATACCATAATCAATCATCTATAACCCAATGTTTGTTTCTAGTTCACTGTCATGATCTTTCAGAAAAGAAAAAGTCATGTTAGAGAAATGGTGGCAGAAAGGAAATCTGTAAAATTTACTAGATAATGGGACACTCATCATTTCAAGAGAAATAAGTCAGACCAGACAAATTGCACTCAATTTTATGCCAGTTTTCCAACTCCAAACTGCTAGGAGTTGGTTAAAAATATAGTCAAGCCAATCCTAAATGAGTCTTATTTCTCTTAATTTCTTAATAGAAACTTTTTTTTAAGATCACTGCCTTTTTTGCTATTATTTTATTTTACACAGATTGCATAGAGAATTTTTAAAAGTCTTTTAAATATTCAGTCTTTTTTTTCATCCCCCCCCCCCCTTTCTTCACTCAAAAACATACAAGGAAAGTAATGTTAAATGTTCATAACACTATGTTTAATTACTACACTGGAGGCTGAACCCCACACCCAAACACTCCTGAGTGCTGGGAGAGTAAGTCTGGATCTGAGTTATTTCTACCTCTTGTCTAGAGCACTTAGACTGTGCTAGTGCTGCTTTCTAGGTTCATTTCATAATTTCATTTCTTTCATCTAAACACACATCTATGAGCAGGGCAGGGCTTACTGGCAGCAAAGTTTCCTCTCACTGAGGTCAGTCTCTGATGCTGAAAATGGTGGATAATGGAGAGGGAGGCTTCAAAGGGAACATCAAGACATTTTGAGAGCAACAGGGGCAAATTTAAGAGAGTTAATTGACACTGCCATAAAAATGGGAAACACCTGAGCAAATACATCACAGATCAAAAGAGAGAGAAATGGCCTTCAGAAAATCAGAACGAAAAGGAAAAAGGCAAAAAAATGCATTCCAAAACCTAAGAAACTCTGCATGTAGCTTTGTTACATTAGTTATAGTGGTGCAATCAAGCTGCAAAAATCAGATTTTGTACGCCCCAGAGTTCAGGGTATTAAATCTAGTGTTTTGATTCACACCTTTTTATACCTGATAGTACAGGCTTACTGAAGAAAAATAATTGACTATGCCCTCTGATAACTAAAACATTACCACTGAAGAGCTTTTGTCCTTAATATTCTAAAGATAAAAAAACATTTGCCTTACTCAGTAGGGAATACATATGAAGTTTGATTATTTTTTCCTTTATTTTTTTCCTCCTGAAACATGTAGATGTTTGTTCTAGTTACATTTAAGTTATGTCTATGAATGACAAAAAAAATTTCTAGGACATTCAATTCTTTTATCAGTCAATAATAAAAGAATGAGATTTGTTTGTCCCTCCTTTTCAATAAAAATGAAGTCACATTTGGGTTTTTTTAAATTTTATTTTATTTTGAAGCCCTAGAAAACTGAATTCTTAAAAAACTTAAGAGGATTAAATGAATACACAGATTAGAGGGAATGACACCCAGCAGATGGAGGGCCAGATACTGAAAGTAATCTTGATAAGATGCAATAAAACACTTTGTAGGTATCTGTGCATATATATATATATCTAATTGCACATATATGCTCAATCGTTTTCAGACACATTCAGTTCTCCCTTTGTCTTCATTTTATCTGCCTAATTGCCAGATCTTCTGCACAGTGAGCTTGTTTTCATAGTTAACTGCGAAGCACCGACCACCTTTAGAGCGCTATAAAAATAATAATAAGAGAAGCATAACTTCTGGAAGGTGATTACTCTGAAAATAACATGTCACCCAGCAGTCACTTCCTAACTAATGATTACTGAACTACCTTCATTATCAGAGGTACCTCCAAAACTTTGTGGTTAAATATGAACATGCCAATTTTTATTGTAGTTAACACAATGACTATTACACAGCCCACTTAGCCAAGCTTTTTTACATTCTGGGTAATTGCAATCTTAATTATCATCATCATAACTAATTCTTAGTTATGATGAGTGTAAAGTTAAAATGTGACTTAAAAAGTGTATTACTTCTAAATGGTGTAGAGCTCTTAATCTAGAGTAATTTTTCTTTCCGATGGATGAGCCCAGCTGAAAATACTCATCACTCCCTGGTCCTAAAAACCTATTCACAGTTAATTCCCAAAGTCTGGGAATTCAGGACAGACTGTCAAATACAGCAGACCATATGGATGTATGTAAGTATGAGAAATCAAACTAAATAGCTGTTGCATGCAGGAACTTAAAGGATCTTCTAGCTGGCTGTTCTGCCTGTGCTGAACTTCCCAAATTGTCACTGTATCCATGGCTCCCCATTCTCTCATGTCAAGGCCAGGTAACCAGTCACAGAAGCACCATAACGTTGGTTACATTATAGACAATGTTATGACTTGACAAAATGTGGAATTCTCATTATTTGAAACATTTATTAAAAGTGAGGAGAAGGGTGGTTTGTTTTTCTTTTAAAACGTATGCAATTTCAAACCATATGGCTAGAATATATCATAGAGTCTATTCTGAATTGTAGACAGGTAGTTTTGATTAATAAATCTGACTGTTGTAGGCAGATGTCGCTAAATCTATGAGAGAAAAGACGCAATGAAAGCCAGTCTTTTCTGTCCTTTGGCCATACAACTTTTGTCTCCAGGAATTCAGTAGAACTTTTTTCATTAGCTACAGTAAATTTTAGAATTATGTAATCATAATACCCAGATTCCTGGTGACATGTGCAGAAGCTCACGATTTTAGTGAAAAGCAAGAGAATTTAAGTATCCATCTTCCACTGTAAGGGGGGTTTTAAAAATGGTCTCTTCATAACATCACATTGAAGTAAAACCTAGGGGAGCAAGTATCAATAGTGAAAACATCCATCTAGTTTTGAAAAGCTGCTTTCTGGTAAATAGAAGTGAGGCCAGAGGTGACATCACAGGAAAAAAAAAAAAAAAAAAAAGTTTGGTTAACTGAAGACAGTAACAGTGCACTTAATGTGACTGGCCATACTTACCTACTGGCATTTAACATGTCCTTCTGGAGCATTCACACGGGGCTGTCAGATAGGACGCAGGAACTACAGGACACCTATGCCATTCTGGAGCAATAGCTGACAGTCAGACAGGAAAAGGACCAGAGAATAGAGCATGCTTCTCTTAAATAAAGTATTAGATTTATCTGTGTGTGTACATATATGTTTGTGTGTGTGTGTGTGTGTATATGTGTGTTTATATAAACACTATACATATATGCATACAAGTTCATGCGACTTCATGTTAATGTACAAATTAAACAGAAAAATTAAATATTCAAATTCTTTGAATTCGGTTAAATGAACCAGGTTTTCAGACTACAAAGATGGAAAAAGAATGTTTACAGAATAGGAACAGAAATAATCCCAAACATTTTTACTGAATCAGACTCTGAATATTTTTTCTTTGCTTTTCTGTCTTGAACTTCACACATTCCAAGTACTTGGCATTTACTATAAAAAACAATGAAGTTTTTCTCTAAAACTGGAATAGTAATATCTAATGATTAGCAAGTGAATAACCGGGTACTTAGACAGAACTGTAGACAAACTGTGAAACAAAGACAATACATAGTACTACATGGTATTACCATAGAACCATAGCATAGTTTGGGTTGGAAGGGACCTTTAAAGGTCATCTAGTTCAACCCCCCAATAATAAGCAGGTCAACTACATCAGGTTGCTCAGAGCCCCGTCCAACCTGACCTTGAATGTTTCCAGGGATGGGTCATCTACCACCTCTCTGGGCAACCTGTTCTAATGTTTAACGACCCTCATTGTAAAATATTTCGTCCTTCTATCCAGTATGAATCTATCCTCTTTCAGTTTAAAACCATTACCCCTTGTCCTATCACAACAGGCCCTACTGAAAAGATTGTCCCCGTCCTTCTTATGAGCCCCCTTGAAGTATTAAAAGGTCATAGTAAGGTCTCCCAGAGCCTTCTCTTCTCCACTGTGAATAACCCCAGTTCTCTCAGCCTTTCTTCATAGGAGAAGAGTTCCATCCCTCTGATCATTTTTGCAGCCCTCCTCTGGACCTGCTCCAACATGTGTTTCCTGTGCCGAGGGCCCCAGAGCTGGGTGCATTACTCCAGGTGAGGTCTCACCAGAGCAGAGTAGGGGGGCAGAATCCATTCCCTCAACCTGCTGACAATGCTTCTTTTGATGTAGCCCAGGATAAGGCTGGCTTTCTGGGCTGCAAGCGCATATTGTCGGTTCATGTCCAGCCTTTTACCCATCAGTACTGCCAAGTCCCTTTAAGCAGGGCTGCTCTCATTCCCTTCATCCCCCAGCCTGTATTGATTCTGGGAGTTGCCCCAACCCAGGTGCAGTATCCTGTACTTGGCCTTGTTGAACTTCATGATGTTCACATGGGCCCACTTCTTGACCTTGCCCATGTCCCTCTGGATGGCATCCCGTCCCTCAGGCATGTCAACCGCTCCACTCAGCTTGATGTTATCTCCAAACTTTCTGAGGGTGCACTCAATCCCACTGTCTATGCCATTGATACAGATATTAAACTTTAAAAGAGGCAACATTCAGAGACTTGATTTAAAGAAATATCAACAGATAAATCATAAAACATTGTGTCCAAAGACAAAACCAAACCTAAGTCAAAATGTTATGACTTTACACTTCAAGGAGTAGTTAGAATATGGTACAGCTAGATAAATTATAGTAAAATAGGCTGGTTTGGATTAGGGTTAAGTACCTTGATAAGTATAACTTGATATTATAGCTACTCCCTTTCAAGAAATATAGATAACTTGGTAGACCTGATATAGAATTCCAGATAAAGAACTGTTTCTTTATTCTTCATGGGATAAATAGGGTAAGCATTAAAATGGAAAACAACCTCTGTACAAAAAGAAATAGATTGGAGAACAGACTGACAATACTTTTAAAGTCAAGATACTGAAAAAAATTATCTTATTGGAAACTGTTTCCCAATTTTACCTTAAAATAAGTAATGCTACTATATAATAGCTTTTTATTGTATTATTTCTTTTCAGTTTTTTGAACTTAAGTCTTCAAATCTAAATGGTATGCATTAAATGAGGCTATGCTATTCTACTCTAGTAACAGTGACAGAATTATTAAAGAATGTATTTCATTTTGATGTACAGCGCTAACGTACATCTCTTTCTGACAAGGATAAGGTCACCTGTCATAAAATTTGCTGTCCAAAAATTGATACGCAACTATTGAAAATTGTGAAACAGCTTAAAACTTAAGATATGTGATAGAGCTGTTGACCTTTTCTCCAGTAGAGGTAGTACAGATACCATCACCAATGTGTTTGTTTGTATTTTCTCAAAATATATGCAACAATTCCATTTGCAAATCAAAAACAGAGTTTTGGTAACTTGCTTATACCTTTTTTTTTTTTTTTTTAATAAATTTGAACTTTCCTTTATCTTCATATGTAGTGTACATTTGGAATATGCATATCCCATCATGGTACTATTTCTTTCTTGTTTTCCACAGATCAATTGGTAAAAATGGGGTTTATTACCTGAGGGAGAGTGCCCAAGACCTCAGATTAATATTGAAAACACAGAAAGACTCCACATATGCAGGTTTGGGGTTTTTTAATTGTTTTTTAAGTTGAACAGAGCAGACATTAGCCATAGAAGACAATTAATATGTAAGTTGGATGATATAAATAGCATTTAATATTTTTTTCATAAAACAAGGAGAGAGCTCAAAGCATTAAAAGACAAGTTTAAATTTGATAAAAGGAGATAATAGTTTAGCCTTTGGGAGTTTCTCCAGTTATTGTTGAGCTTATTGTGATTAAGAGAAAATAGTGGAAACTCATACAGAAAATGAGATCATCCATAATCTACATTAGACTTAAAATTCTAGAAGGAATATAAACCTGGATAATAAAGGACTCTTGAGATGGTAAATAGATGAATGTTTGTCAGAAGATAATGGTGCTTACATGTCTAAATTTAAATAGATGCTTAAAATTAGGTTTCTAGAAAAGCTTTCAGGATATCTAGAGAAGTGAAGGATACTTCATTCATACCTGTTTTTCTGGCTTTGGTACATGTGTAGACTTTGTGCTGAAAATGTTACGCTATTAAAGAATGTCTGTAGAGCATAGAAGCCTGTGCAAGTGGCAGTGACAGACACCAGCAGCAGTTGTGATAGGGGAAACTTGGAGAGCTTAGGAACACAGACCTGAAAGCTGTCTGGCAACCCAAACACTTTAAAAGGTATAACTTTGAAGATCTATCCTTTAATCCTAATAGATTTCTTCAGAAATATGCATGACTTCATGTTTCCAAATGCCTTTATATGGGCGTATTTTTGTTTCTTGGTGTTCCTGTGTTCTTCTGGTTTCTATCAGCTTATCAGCAGCCATTGCTAGCGTGGAAAGAAAAATCCAACCATATGAGTAAACAAACACTGCAAGTAATTTTAAGATTGATCAGTGTAAATTCTGGGTACTCCTAAACAGCACCTGAGGATACACACATTATCTTCCTCTGTAACTTGTGCCTTTGAATCTGTTTGAATCTGATGAGACTTCCTCAGAACTGATTACTTCTAACTCTCTGCCTTTGATATCTTCACAGTAGCTACTCTGAGAAGTGGTCATACCTTGGATATCTTTACTATCCTTCATGCTTTAGCAAAGTTAGAGAGAAGAAACAGCAAATGTGGGGTGGGGCGGTTTGGTATTTATCTTGTTGAACTCTGGAACTAGAAGAAGAGGAGCTAAACAGCAGCAGCAATGCAAAAAGTAATTAGAAACATCTGATTAATGTCACAAAGAATGTCAGGTAATAACTGAAAGAAAATAACTCAAATAAAGGCCAGTAAAAGTGCCAGTAGTTCTAAGCATTTGTAGGTATCCAATATATTTTTACATAAAAGTTTACAGTTGTATTAAACTCCAGCAGTGAATGAATTTAGCTACTTTATGTCACAGTAGCAGCATTTATCTGAAAACCAATGAATGCACTCTAGAATAGAAGCTTGCTTGGCTGAGGTTTTTCTTTTATGTTTATTGGTTGTGTTACAAACTTGTTTTTGACTTTTATTTATGTCCATGAGGTCTCCATTGTGTCCAATTCTTTTTTATTATTTTTTTTTTTCTTTTCCCCCTAAAAATATGCTTATTTATCAAAAGAAAAGGGGAATTGAGAACTACAGAACTGCTATACTTATTCTGAAGTATCACAGGTATGAATTTTTAATGAGTTATTGGATTCCAGCATTAGTTAATTCTCTATTATAGCTATTGATCAGTTATGTTAGATATTCTCTATTAGTTTAGAACATAATGGGAGTGGCAAAAGGACAGTTTGGACTGATAGGACTTTGAAGATAAAAATGTTTATGGACCATTCCATCAGAAAAGGCTAGAGATCTAAATGAAATATAAAACACACAGAGATCTTCACTGATGAACATTACAAAATCCAGACATCTTTATCTTTTTGTGGAAACAGACTTTTTTTCTGCCAGCCGTCCCAGCATGTCAGCCAAAACTGTTCCAGTGATGGTTATTGTTTCTTATGCAGCATTCACTGGGTTATTAAAAAAAAAAAATAGTTGCAATGAAAAACTTTGTTTCATAATTCCATCTGGATTAAATGTGTGGTTTTAGTTACACATAGAGTCAAAAAGCTGCCAAAACTCTAGCTATGACCCCTATTCCAATATCTACAAAATTAATGATGTTGGCTTATTATTTGAGCAAACAATATCCTTGAGCTTTTTCCTTTATTAATTCAGAAGCTGCCAGAATGTGCACCATGATGACAGATTTTCTGATTCTGGCCTCCAATAAGAATCTTTCCACTGATTATGATGGCATTAGATCTCAGCCTTACTAGCTAAAAATACTGTTTTATAAATTATGAACAATACAGATGCTAAGGAGAAAGTAAGGAATTATAAACGCTCCAGAATGATTTCTTAAAAGAATCACTGCTGTAACACAATAGTAACCATATAACCATAACCTTTAAGATTCTTAAAATAAAAGGTGGAGATAGGGATTGATTTCTTAATTAAACAACATGAGGACAGGACCTAAGAATCTAAATATAAAATAGGGATAAATGAATGATACTGTTGGTTTATCATGACAAACTGGTGGACCTACAGTTTGCCTCAATAGTATAGAAAGACAGAAAATCATGAAGTCAATCATAGCATGAAAATTATTCTGAAATATTGGCAGTTGACTTTAATGAATACAAATTATAGCTGCTAAATGTTGTTTTGTGTTGACACTAAAATGTATATTGCATAATGAGGATATTGACATCCAACGGTGATTTAAGCTGCCAGTTCTAAAGATTATAGTGAAAAGTAGAATAAATATTCATATCACTTCTGCTGACAAAGCTGAAATCCCTTTTTTGTAGGATCATGGTCTGAGATATTTTATAGCTGCTAACACTAACCTTGAAGTATCTAATATTATATCACATACATGTAAATCCTTCTCATATCCAGTCAACTTAGCTTCGCTGAGTTATCAAGATTTTCTTCTGACTGCCTAAAAGAGACTTAAACATGTACACACTTAAAAGGCTGCATCTGAACAGACAGTAACTGTGTAAATATCTCCAATTTAGTAGCCTTTAGTTATTTTTAATTAGTACACTGTTTTTTCATGGAATTCCTTTTTCGTTCTGTATGTCTCCTAGGAGTAGCATATCTAATTGAATTATCCTTTCTTTGTGTGTGTTTCAAAGCATTCCTTCGTATATCAATAGGAGGGGGTGGATTTCCTGTTCACCACAAGAAAAATCCTGAATCCGTTTTAATATTTTCTGGAAGCCTCACATCTTTTCATATGACATATTTTTAACATAGTCATTTAATTATCTCTTCTGTCTTACCTAAGTACATATCAAGAAAATTATTTTGAATTTTTGACTGTGGCTATAACAGACACTACAGAGTGGCAGTGCTTGAGACCACAAAAAGACCTACCGCGTTTTCTTGCTAGAATAATGTTTCTACCATCTTTCTGTCTAAAGAAAAGCCTCCACTCAGAGATTTGTATGACGTCTAGGATCCATATAAAATGCCTATTAATAAGGCTGAATGTCCCCTGGCTGATCCACTCCTCCCCTTGAACTCAGTGTTATTCCAATGACACCATGCAGTATATGTTTTTTAATCAACAGAAAAGTGATTGGAAGATGGGAAGAACAGAAGGGTTTGACAGAGATGTGAATTGAGAGATGCTCTCTTCCACGTGTGCTTTGCTAAGAACAAATACTCTTTCAAATACACAAACAACAGGACCAGCTGAAAATTTCCACACCATTTAATTTTCAGTGGAAAATTGGAGTTTTGCATAATAAGGTTCTTTTAAAATTAAAAATACCTATTTTCCACAGAACTTGTAAAAAATAATTGGAAAGATACTGAAACTCAAAAAAACACAGAACACTGCTGTCTCTAAGTTTTAGGTTTTAATAAAAAAATGCTGTTCACGTTAATAAAAAAAAAAAAAAATCAGTGCAATGCAAAAACAAAATTCTTAGCAGTAATAAATAAATGTGTCTGTATATATATATACACACACATAATTCCTATATTAATATTTCAAAACCATAAAACCCTTGCACAAACCTTTCCTTAAATGGAATTTAACATAAGGAACGATTGTACATGCATATTACAAATGACTGATTTTAAAATTTTCAATCAAACATACGAGGTCCAAGTATAACACTTGGATGAAAATGACTGCCATGCAGTAGAGTAAAAAGATTTGCTAGTCAGAGTATATTGTAAATCAACAGTTTCACAAACTTTGTATAAGTTTACTTCAAAGTAGAATTTAGCATGTAGAAAGTAGTCCTACTTTTCCATTAGCCCTGTTTCTCTCCCCCACTTATTCTGGAAAAGTATATAAACCATCTAAATGTGTCAGTTTAAATACTTTCATAGCTTTCACTGAATTGTCCTGACCTGCTGTTTTCATTATATTTGCCAGTGGCTTGGTATACGGTTGTACATAACAGATTGCTGAATTCAGGTGATCCTCTTCCTTATTGAAATGTTTACACTATTATCTTTCTCAAGAGACACATACTACTCTAAGTCATAAAGATTTGGCATTTTTACCATTTTCTAACCACACATGTAAGAGATATTACACTGCTTTTGCTTTCATTATAGCAGAAATAAGAGGTACAGCACCTAATTTTTTTACTTGGCCACTGGTGTGATGCAGAAGTTGTGACGAGAGAGACATTGAGCATAAAAAAGTTTACAATAACCACCAATTTAAAATTTGACCTCTTATTTTAAATTCTAGATTTTTCACATCAGTATCAGTATCTAGCTGAGATAAAGTGGAAATGGAGTACAGTGAATTTGCAGTTGCCTCTAATAATATATTATGTTGCTTCTTGAATAGGTGATGTTTGTTCTATGAATATAGTCAACTAAGTGGCAGAATTGTAAGGAAATACAGCCACAGAGGTAAATATGGATGCTGACCTACAGTTGCCAACAAGTGCTCGATTGACTTACACTCTGCATTGCTCCTACTAGACAGCTTTCTTCAACTGTGAAATATGAATGGTTAAAGTCTGTGTGAGGTTTAAAAGCATAGAGCCAGAAGGAAACTATTTTTATTTTACTCTTCTTTTTTGGGGAGAAGACAATGTAGATTCTTACCCAGGGCTGAAGGGAACTGTCTTCATTCCACTCAATTCCTAAGTGTGAAACTTCTTCCTCATGGTAGAAATTGATCTGAGTTCATAGTTTTATAAAACAATGTGGAGAAGGAGATGGGGAGAGCCAAAATCTAGGACTCTACGAGTCTTCCTCTGACTAAAGAGCACCTTGAACTGAATTTCCCTGTAAGGTTCTCTAATCAATGGTTTATCATATAAAATAATGTCACAAGTGCAACGCTTTTCCTTCCTTGTAAAATGAAGAATGCAGCAATATTTTGCAAGCATCATGTTTTCTTCTCTGTAAAGTACCCTTATAATAAGTTGAGTGATAGATCAAATACATTAGAGATGTTGGATAAGGAGATGCTTAGGGTATAATGAGGTTTGATGAACTTTCTCAGGAACAGCGGTTGGCGTATTCTTGGAAATTTTTAAGGGTTTATTTGAAATGGCATTTAGGTGTCTTCAGAGTTAGGTAGACTCACTCTTTGAGCCCCATTATGTAGTTTGACTATATTTATATGTACACAAAAGAAAAGGATCTGTGTCATTGTGTATACTCTTATCTGGTACACCCTATATAGTTGAGATTGTTCACGTTGTTGGAGAGGAATCTTATTGAAAAGAAACTTAAACAGATAAAGTAACTCGAGATTGTTTTCCTCCTTCCTGCCTTGAGTGGAGACTCAAGGCAGCTGCTTATTCAGAAAAAAAAAACAAAAAAAAACAAAAAAAACCCAACAACAAAACCAACCAAAGATGGAGGAAAAGCATTTAGTGAGTAAGCAACAGCAATGGAGCAAAAGTTTTTATGTGAAACAGGATAAAATTTCATGTGTAAGATATGTATAAGATGGAAATTCGAAGAGGCTCTTTGACACACCACTCACAGACCTTCATTCTGGAACAGCCTCCAACAGGAGCAGTGAACAAAACTAGCCAGCAAAACAACTTGCTCTTCTACAGCTATAGCTTCATATTTCCATGGGAGCTGTATTTTCGTTATGTTTAATTTTTTTCTATAATGTGAACACACTTTGAGGCATGGTGACAGAGGGCTGGATCTAAGGACACAGGAGATCTCTTTCAGTCTTCTGTGACTATGAAGTGCATATGCTACATTTAATGTAAGTAGCACAAGAACAGTGTATAAGATGAATGTTAGGATTATTGCCTCATTCATGCTTTTTCAAAACTTTGTTCATATCCACAAACATTTTATCTATGTTTGCATTCAAATATGTTCATTCTTAGATTCACATTAATTCCTTTAATGTTGTTTTTCTTTTAACTTACTTGCAATGAAATCATGACTAATTAGGTACCAATGCACTTGGTATTTAAAAGGAATTTCTTCTGTTATAGTGGCTAAATTTTATCTAATATGATATAGACATTTAGTATGATAGGCATTTTGAACTTCATCCTCAAGGGTAGAGAATGATGTTTTACCTAACTTTTCAAGAATCCAGCTGGAGAACTGCAGTGAAATGCAAGTCCATGTGAATTCCTGATAGGTATAAGAAAGCTTGATCCATTAAATTATCTTTTAATTATTTCAGAATCATATTATTTCTCCATTATATTTAATCTAACATTTTGTGAATATCACACTAAGGGAAAGGAATTTAACTTTGAAATGTTTCTTTTTTGCCATGCTCTGAGACCTGTATTAAACTTGTACAGTATTGTGTACACAGAACATAGCTTTTTTCTGCCTAGTTACTGGAGAGTGTTTTTGATAATTGTCACAATATTAGTTCCAATTTTATACAGGTTCTACAAAAGATATTTTCATTGATATCCAACTTTTTGTGTTTCATCAGAGTGGAGTATAGTTTGTTATTCCTGGATAGAAGCCTATATGGTCGTTAAGATTTCTATACTGCCTTTTGCAATTCCCTAAGAACATATTATCTTAGTCTCATTTGATATAATCCTTTTTATAGGACATTCTTTCATAGTGAGGATTATTTGATCCAATGATAACAGAAGCATGGCTCGCATTTAAGGGACAAAATGAAAGACTTCAATGGAAAAACTGGATCTAAGTGGGTAAGCATAGAAGTCACGGCTTCTTGAAAGTCAAATTTCTCAGCTAGACAATTCTATCCTCCCTTCCCAGAGAAAAATATCAGTCTTATCTTTTGACAATCAAACTTATTGAGAACAAAACTGTTTATCTGGAGGCACAGAAGCAAAGAAGATACACCTTCAAGTAAAGAGGTTTAACTATACAGTCTTCTGTGGAGAAAAAGAGTGAAATGTGTTAGAAATAACTATAATTTTGAAAGATAGCCTCCTTCCAAAAAGGGGAGAGACTGAAAGTTTTATACGTAAACAGTTTTTAATAGAAAGCTATATTCCTACCACATAAATAAATAAGTAGAAAAATGGAAAGTGTCCACCTTTGTCTTTTTAACAAAACAGATACTCCTGAGGACTGAAAGTTTTGTATATGAAAAATCCTGTTACAGTGTTTCCTGTGAGTCATATTTTGCTTTTTTCTTAAATTAGCTTAGTTCATCGCATCTTCCATGACGTAGACTATGTATGTTGGTTTCTGACTATGCTTCATATTGTATATTGGATTTCTGACATTCTGCCAGTGCATCATAACATGTACCAAGAGGGATTTCTTCTTTGATGTCATTAACTCTTCCTTATCCTTGACTTCTTTCTTCATAATGTCCTTTTCTGCACACTCTAAGTCATCCAGGTGGGCTTTTTTTCCCCCCACTAAATCTCCCAGAGCAAGCCTTTGCATACATATTATTGTCCACGCCTATGTTAGTAAAGAAGACATTTCCCAGAAGGAGACTTTGTTGCTGGATTGTGAACATCCACAGTGCTATGCTCTCTGGCTTAATTTTTACTCCTTCCTGTTTTGCAGGCAGCACTGAATTTCTTCTGAGCATACTCCAGGGATCATTCCCAAATGGCAGTTTGGTGACAACCACACTGTTTAGCTCTTGCAATGCAAAGCCATATCATTTACTCTTAGAGCTAAAAAATTGGTGCTGTCCTGTTTTATTTATTGGCACAAATGTAAGCAATAATTGGAGATGTCTCAGGTGTCAGCTCCATTCACAACAGTTCATAAGATGATGGAAAAAAGCTGTAATACTAGCAATTTGAAATAGCCAATGAACATTTTATGTGGTAATCAATAAGTGGAACAACAGAAAAAAAAATATGGGAGGATGGATAGAGTACATCTGTCCTTGGTCTTTGGAATTTCTTGTAGACTTCAGAAAATTGCTCCTGTGATTGAAAGATGTTGCTATTTTTCAAGACCCACATCATTAAAGGACCGGGGGAAAAAAAAAAAAAAAAAAAAGAGAGAGAGAGAAAAGAAATCAAGGAGTACTAATAAACCTGAGGGTAGAACTATATAAGACACAGTCCCGAGGCAGTAACAGCAATTTACGTGCTGGGTCATGATGCATTACTTACTGAATGTTTATATATAGCTATAAACAAATTTGGTATAAAAGTGAAACAAAAAAACAAAGACATACAACGAAAAAAAGAGTCAATAGGTAAAATGTATGAAAATATGCATATAACTTATTTATGCCACTTTTATATGATGGATCATGTGGGAGGCATTGATAGATTTTAATCTTTTGTCATTTTAGTCCTTAGGTGACCTACACTTTGAAGGTTACACATTTCTATTTTATTATAATTTTAAAGCTGTGAAAGAAACTCACATAATATGATTGGATAGGAGAAGTAAGTTTTTGGGTAGATATTAATAATGAGATCTTATCATTAACATTTCTGCGATGTTTCAACTTCATTCAAACACTGAATCATCTCTGAAGGACACTGTAATTTAATCATAATGGGTTCATATAGATGTTTCTTTACTTTGAACGTTATATTTTCTTTCTATAGATGAAATAATTAGAACACAATTAATTAGCTTAAGTAGGTGATTTTGTAAATAAAACAGTTCAAGCATCTTGTTGAAGAATAAAGATCTGAACTTCAATTTCTTTGTAATTTTTTTTTTCTTCAACTTATTTTAAAATAAGATTCATAGAATGGAACTTACCTGACTAAATGATGACATCAGCACAGTTGAAGATGCATATGTGGTAGTCACCCAATGCTGTTCGAGAGCATGGCAAAAAATTATAAACACTTCTAGAAAACAATTAATTCCAAGTAGATGTCTAGTATGTGTCAGCTGAATTGTGTTAAAAACTGTATTTACTATGTGGGGATTTTAAGGTGTCAGATTTAGACAACCAGATTTAGTCTCATGAATCCACTGAACAGATGTGCAAATGATGTAATAATTTCACCACCAAATCTGGTCACCCTCCCTAGCACTTAAGGAATAAGGTTTTAAAAGCAAATTAAAAATAAACAAATAAACAAACAAACAGAACTATCCCAAAAACCCAAACCAAACAAAAATGAAAAAAAAAAAAAACAAACCAAAACAAAACACCAAACCAACCAAAAAAACAGGGAATAAAATCTCAGTTATCTTTTCACCTTTCTTGCAGAAACAAGCAAGAGAAAAATACATAAACAACGCCAGGGATTACCAATTATGAATTCTAGAAAACCTGGATTAATGGTACAAAATTAATGGAGTGGTGAGTAGCCAGAAGGCCATAATGGAGTTTTACTACAGGTCTCTATCTTACTATATTTATCCCTAGCAAGGATTTCCAATTATCATGGCCCAAAAGCAGTAACTGAATCCAGAATCCATAATAACAACATGTCCACAAATAATAAGTTTTATTGGCTTTTCACTGAGGTTGTCACAGTTTAAAAGACGAACAGATAACAAAATGTCACTCACCACAAATTCAAATAAAGCTTTACACTTTAAAATAAGCACCAGTCAGTCCTTGGGAAATTCCATCCCACATAGCAATAATGTACAAATCAAGTGGATAATCCAAGTCATTTTACAGAGAAATAAATCTTGGAAACTAGGAGTTGATAGTTACAAAAATGACTCAAGTCTAAAACTATGCAACTGCCCATCAAAGATATAAAGAACCTGATGCCAAAACTGAAACCACTCTGAACTTCACATTCTTTCAAATAGACTCCTGAAGTAAAATTAGCTGTTTAGTCTGATTTTCAAATTTGATTTATTAATGTAGTTGAAGTCAAGCAAAAATGACAGATATGGTCAAACCCAGGCATATTATAAATTACCTTCCAGGAAAATCATCAGTTTTAGCAGTTAAGCTTTCATCATTTTAGAACAGAGCAGTATAGATGACCACAGAGTATGGCTTATTTGGTAAAATGAACAAAAGATAGTAATTTAGATCAGTGAACTTGATAGAGAGACACCTGGATTCATTCTGTACTCTCTCATTATCTTTGCATGTGGCCTTGGGAAACCAGTGCCACTCTCCCTTCTCAAGTTTTTATGTGCAAATAGGAACAGTAATACTTTCCTGCTACCACATTCTGTCATCTCCTAAGATCCTGCTTCCGCGGATATAAAATAACTTTAGCTATGTTGACAGAGCTAAAACAGCAAAATCTCTCTCCTATGGATTGAGTTTATTGTTAAACAAGTTTTTATGCAGATGTAATCTTGATTCTATTCAAGAAGGGCAGCACACTATGCAGATGTAAAATAATTTATTGTGAAGATAACTACATACATCCCACAGGTGTTTATCAGTGTTTTTCTGTACCCTTTTGTGAAGTGTGGCCCTAAAGGTGCTTCAAAGCCCAGCAAGCTGCCTATGTTGCATGCCAGTGAGTCATCCTCAGGACTGACTCTGGCTAATGATATTTCCAGAGAGGAATGGTGGGACAGTAATACAACAGTGCTCATCACTCTCCACTGCTGACATATTTTGAAAGTACTTTGACTTCATGATCATGCCATTTCTAGCTGTTATCACTTTTCTGTGTTGCACGACTTCGAGAGAAAATATTACCTATACCTTTTCCTTGCAGGATTTATGTGATTTTCCTACCTGAGTTTTGATATTACTGACCTCAGAAGCAGATGGGATCTGTATGCAGCTTAAGTTTAGTATGGAAGTGACAGATATCAGATCCATGGAGACTGGAGCTCAGCACATTCCCCT
The DNA here is from genome assembly GCA_013400035.1 of Rynchops niger. Classification (NCBI taxonomy): domain Eukaryota; kingdom Metazoa; phylum Chordata; class Aves; order Charadriiformes; family Laridae; genus Rynchops; species Rynchops niger. The sequence goes on along the minus strand of VXBH01007072.1, from coordinate 53,030 downwards.
CAGCCCCCTACTAATCCAGTCTACTGATGGACAAAAATGCCCCACATCTTCCAAAGGAAAACAGTACTTAAATTACATGCCTATTTAAATGGCCTGGCTTTAGACTGTCAGTTTTAGAGCGATAGAGAAGTATGGCCCTTAGCAGTTGTTCTCATAAAGGCAATCTGAATTTTCTCATTACCTCTTCTCTCTACTTTTTTTTTTTTTACCTTTTTTTTATTTTTTTT
>VXBH01007072.1:20045-52783 GCA_013400035.1 Rynchops niger | reverse complement strand
TTTTTACTTTTTTTTTCAAGAATCATTGTTATATCTTAGGTATAAAGTACAGAATAATTATTTTTCCTTATAGAAATTATTCTGCAAAGTATAAAAGAATGTAATTAATGTTAGAAATTGGTTATCTTGATCAAAGTAGATGGAGGAAAAGAATATATAGGACTTAGTGTAGCATACGTTGACCAAAATTAAGCATAATTCCCTCATCAAAACTTTAGGCTATATGTAAATGCTAGACTGAGAAATACTTTCTATCCATAGCAATATGTTACATTTGATATTAAGATAATAAAAAAAGAGAAAAAGAGAACAATTAAATGGGTAGATTATACTAAGACTTTGTCTAATAATAATTTTTCTAACAATTATTTTTAGATTTTTCTACAACATTGACTCAGTCAGCCAGACATGATTTCATTTCTGAGTTACCTTTTTCCACTGTCTCTGCAAGTGTGTGTAGGTATATATGAAAAAGCAGGAATATAAGAAGGGAGACAGACACACCCAGTCTACAGTGCGGTATCATTATTATGTAATGAGCAAATTTATAACCTGTGTGGGAATCTGCTAAGGTTTTTTCCTGGTTGCTTGGGACTTTTTTTCTTTTTCTTTTTCTTTTTCTTTCTTTTTCTTTTTCTTTTTCTTTTTCTTTTTCTTTTTCTTTTTCTTTTTCTTTTTCTTTTTCTTTTTTTTTCTTTCTCTTTTTCTTTCTCTTTCTCTTTCTCTTTCTCTTTTTTCTTTTTCTTTTTCTTTTTCTTTTTCTTTTTCTTTTTCTTTTTCTTTTTCTTTTTCTTTTTCTTTCTCTTTTTCTTTCTCTTTTTCTTTTCCTTTCCCTTTTCCTTTTTGTTTTCCTTTTTCATACACATACTTCAAAAATCAGTTATTGTTTTTAAATACTTTTTGGATTTTTTTCCAATACATTTTTTAACAATTCTTACCTAGGGTTTAGGCTGAGTTTGCATGTTCAGTATTTCATGCCAGCATCTTTTCAGTAAGTCACATCTGGTTTGACATAATATACTGCACCATTTCTGGAGGTTTCTCTGGGTGCACTTACAATAGCATTTTAGTCTGGAACAGGAATGAGCATTTGACCTATAGACAAAATAGAGCTACTCTGAAGCAAACCCCACTGAAATTCTTGTGAGTTTAGCTGTGAAGTCTTCAGCACTCAGTTTTGTTCTATAAAGTCGTTCTTATTTTGCCATGCTACTTGCCAAAGGGGAGGCTCTCTGTAATGCAGACCTTGCATAAACATAATCCCTCTTCCACATATAAGAATGATTGTAAAGTTTTTTGGTTTGTTGGTTTTTTTCCTGTTGACTTCAATTGGGTTTTGGCTAGGTCCTGAATGTCTTCCCTGCAAAAGGCCCCTGCTGTTTTACCTAGCTTTTTCAGCTCAAAGGCAAGGGTCCCCCTACAGAAACGTTTGTCTTCTCTTTGGGCTCTGTACTTCATCAGTCCTGCTTCCTTTTATTTTGTTTCTCTGCCTAAAAGCCTTTTTTTTTCCTTATGTTCCATCAGCCTGGATCTGGCGGCAATACACTTCCTTCTCAGTGCTCAGCTCCCTCTTTCTGCTCAGCTTGTGCCCCCTGTCCCTTCAGAAACATGCAGCTTAGTGCTCTGCTCGCACTTGCAGGAAAAGAGTTACAAAATAAAAGCAAATTGTGATCAAAAAGCCACAATGTAAATTCAACTCAGAAAAAAGGTTATTTAAAAAAGGTAGGAAGAATTGACAGGCAGCTAAAGTCACTAAATTTATTTACATCTACATCTCCTTTTGCTGTAATTCCCTATGACATAGTGTACTGTGTGGAAAAAAAGACACCTATTTTTCTGAGTGATTACACCATTATATTCAACTTTTTCTTCTTATATTAATTTTCCCACACTGGATGCTACCCACAGTAATAACATGACTGCTGTATGTGTATTCTTGTTAAGAAGTATAGTATTTTTATACTTGATTTGTATATATAAAAATGCAAGTATTTTCATGAGGTTATTTTGTCCATTGCCTTTGCAGAAATGCTCTATGTTCAACAGATGTTATATGCTCAAAGCTTATTTATTTATTCATTGTTGCAGTCAAATTTTCTATGAAGCATGAAAAGGGAAATTTACATATTTAGAGCTCTTTCCCAAAAAGAAGGCAACTATTGGTACTCGTAACAATAAAATGTCTCCAATCCTAACCTGTGTTTTTAAGACTCATAAAGAATATCCCAAATATAACCTGCTTCACATCAGAGTTTTCACCTAAACAACGTAGATGGGATACAAAATAGGTTAATCATGTAAATATGGAGTTTCTCAAACATAAACAATGCTAGACAAATGATGGCTTCAGATATCAAATAAGGTAATTGGGAATACAATGAAATTTAGAGAAAAATCTCTGCTAATTAGAAAAGTTCATAATTTTAGTACAGCAAAAGTGTTCTTTAAATTGAAAGTTTAGTCAAACAATGAGAATTGAAGATTTAATAATTATTATTTCTTTTAAATCTAAAGTGTAATGTGAATAACATAGAGACTGTTTAACTGGTAAGATAAACAAATTTCCTGCCTTTTTGTTACCAAAGAAATCCTGTGGAAGTATCTTTCCCCCCCCACCCCCCACTTTGTAAGCAGGTAGTGTGTGATCTTATCACTTGGCTAGACTTATTAATAAGTGATTAAAGTTTGGTATAAACCACTGTTAAAGTTCAGCAGTCCTATGTTTCTGTCTTTACTGCCAAGTCATTGCACTGCTCACTTTCAGCTAAAGTTCAAGTCCACAGCTTGTTCAAATGACATGTATAGGTGGGGACTCTTTTGGTACATATTAGCTAGTTGCTCCAGTGAGAAACATGAAAACAGGACTTGTGCATACTTCTGTGGCATGGACTTGAAAACACACAACTCCTGGCTTGAAGAAATAATTTAACTTTAACCTTACCTTCAATAAAGCCCATGAGTAAAGTCCTTTCTTAGGCCAAACCGCCATGAAGTCAGTGAAATTAATTTTATGTCAGCATGAATCGGTCTCTGTGTGTTTTGCCAGAAAAAGCTGGTATTGTAGTGCTTGCTTATGTTAGTTTAATATTCTGGTTTTTACCAAAGTAAGCTGTACTGTTGCATTTAGATCTTACAGATTTATTAGACAATGTTTTAATATTCTTTAATAGGAAACATCTTAATATTAAAGAATCGTATTGCAAACTAAGTGCAAGGATACCTAGGCTAAAAATTGAATTAATCAATATAAGCCTACATTTGATGGACATATTTGTATTATTCATTTGAAATTATTAGCTATTAAGATGTTTACCAAACAAGAACAATCCAAAGACATAGATGACTCATTTTAAAGAACAGCATAGTTTGATTAATTTAATGGACAAATTTTTTTCTTCCCTATACCTGATTATACTTCTATGTATTTCTTTTTAAAATGTTTAAAACCACACCTTTTCACAGAATCACAGAACTGTAGGGGTTGGAAGGGACCTCTGGAGATCATCTAGTCCAACCCCCCTGCTAAAGCAGGTTCACCCAGAGCATGCTGGACAGGAATGTGTCCAGGCAGGTTTTGAATATCTCCAGAGAAGGAGACTCCACCACCTCTCTGGGCAGCCTGTTCCAGTGTTGCTTTGTTTTTTGTTTGTTTGTTTTGTTTTTTTTTGTTTGTTTGTTTGTTTGTTTGTTTTTTCATCTTTGAAACTGTGTCTTGTGAAGTGTACCTTTAACTTGTATTCTAAGTTTTCGGGAAAAAAAATAAAAAAAGATTTTCTTAACAATATCCTGTTTAGTTAATTCAGCACCAAATATAGATAAAACCAGAATGCTACAAATGTCACCCATTCCCTTCAAGCACTGGGGAAAATATGTAATAAACATATGGTGCTTTTATCTAGCTATTATGTTGCTATTGTAAATCATCGCTAAAGATGGTGAGATATTTTTGTCAAGTGTACCGGTTACAGATTGGAAGTATTCCTTTAAAAACATCTTGGGTTCTGTTTGGTTTTGATAAAAACAGGACAGAAATTCACTGGGATCCTTCCTGAGTTCCTCTTGTGGTTCCCTTGTTGTTAAAATCTCAGGAAGCAGAGAAGGTGGCCCAGGAGGCTCAGTGAGCCCCTGGGTTGCTGTACATCTCTTCATGGTGCAGAGCCCTCACTTCAGAGTTTCTTCCAGCCTCACTGTTAACACCTGTGCCCCAAGACCACCTCTTTGTGACCAGATTTGGACTCACCTCTGGATTCTTCTAAGTGCCCCGATGCCACCTTAATCATGCAGCCACCTCATTCCTGTCCTACCATCATGACTTTTCCATAGCAAGAAATCAGGTGTGCACACTGGATAGCACCTGTGACATCCCAGAAATTTGTGTGACCTGAATATTTGGACTCTTGAGTTGGTGATTTTCGTGACTCTAGGCAGACAAAATATTTGCAAGGTACTTTATGAAAATCTGGTAGGATTAGCAGACACCTGAAACAACCGAATATCACATTCCAATGTAGTACAATGGAACAAACTTGTACACCATGCTGGCACATCCATGGTGTACATGGTGTACAGGAATGCAGAGTAGCATATTCTTCTGGTTTAACCCCAGCCAGCAACTAAGCACCACACAACCACTTGCTCATTCCTCCACCGGTGTGACAGTGGAGCCAATTGGAAGAGTAAAAGTGCAAAACCTCATAGGTTGAAATAAAGACAGTTTAATAGGTAAAACAAAAGTCACACACACAGGCAAAGGAAAATAAGGAATACATTCACTATGTTCTGTCAGCTGGCAGGTGTTCAGTCACCTCCAGGAAAGCAGGGCACCTTCATGCTTAATGGTTACTTGGGAAGACAAACACTGTCATTTCAAAAATCCTTCCCTCCTTCTTCTTCCCTGCAGCTCTTATTGCTGAGCATGACATCATATGGTAGGAATATCCCTTTGGTGAGCTGGCATCAGCTGTCCCGGCTGTGTCCCCTCCCAAATCCATGTGCATCCCCTAACCTGCTCGCTGGTGGGGCCGTGTGAGAAGCAGAAAAGGCCTTAATGCTGTGCAAGCACTGCTCAGCAATGGCTAAAACATCCCTGTGTTACCAACACTGTTTTCATTACAAATCCAAAATGTTGCCCCATATAAGTTACTATGCAGAAAATTAACTCTGTCCCAGCTAAAACCAACACACACACATGCTTAAACCTTTACCCCGATCATTACACAATCATTCAGGTACAATGAACTGCAACAGAAAATGGAGTTGACAACAATTTAGATCAATTGAACATCTCTGCATTTGATGGTGTAGTAAAGGAAAATAATTATGTCAATCTAGTTATAGTTACTGGTAGCGTAATAACTACACTAAAAAAATAACAGGTGAGAGAATCAGAACAATGAAAAGCCTACCGGCTACAGTACTGAAACCTGAATTAAGGAAAGACAAGCAAATATTTAAAAATAAGGCTTAACCACACCCCAAAAGTGTTTTAAATATCCAAATACCTTACATATTCAGTTATCAGTTATTAACGTCATCAGTCTACTCTACTCTGTCTTGCTACCAATAGTACAGTTCTGGAAAGGCCACAGCTTTGAAACTATTGCATCAAACATAGCTTTCATGTCTACAGATATTTTTTTCACAAGATTTTTGTAATGTAAAGTTTTTATACTTAAGTAGTTAATAAAATAGTCTTTGGGTTATCAGGCATCATTCAAAACACTACAACAGTCTAAAATAAGTTTTCATGCTTAAGTACCTTAATTTCAGTGAAAAAGAGGCAAATGGAAATAAAGGCTAGAAAAATTACAAACGCTGTATAGAAATTAGTTTTGCAACACCATTACTTGAACAATTTCCATCAAGCCTAATGAAAATCCTTTGTTTTGTAATCCTAACTACAGTACCCCTTAGAACATGCTTAACTTTGAGGACCAGTGTAGGTCACACCGACGGTGCCTTAAGGGAGCTTTTAGCACAACATAGCTTACATGAAAAAAATGGTCTTGTTCAGTACATAAGACTGTTTCCCCTACCTTATTCAAATCACATGCAAACAGAGAAATAAATTCATAACTTTGCAAATACAACTCCGATTATGATTAAAGTTTATCTTATTGTACTCTAGCTAAGAGGATCATTATATTACATACTGTGCCATGATTAAACTGCTTTTTCTTAAAGTACTTTGAATTTACGTTCAGACAGCTTTTATATTCATAAGCTCACAACACTACTCCACACATCCCCAGAGAACAGCCCAGGAAAGACTAATCAAAGCACTGGCACTTATTTTACTATAATGTGCATTTTTCTCAGTACTGGAGTAACTCTACGTCAAATCCACATAAGCCCCTCTATATAACATGTTCAGTTTCAGCTGTGATCTGGATTAACCTTTAAAATAGAAAGAAAATGTCTGCTGCAAAATTGTATAAGGCCTTTGGCCATTTGAGTCATATATTGGGCTCAGTCCTGTCATCTGAAGGCAACAGAGATTTTGGCTGAGCCATAACTGTAAGACTGCCCATAAGTGGTGACGAGAGGGAAAAAAATGCAGTTTCAGACTCCACTTTTCACTTTTTTTTAATCAAGAGGGGTTTTTGTGCTAAGAACAAAATGATGTCTGTAGTCAGCCTCTTGGCTTCAGATGTAATAGCATTCTGTTGGGTGTTACAAATAGCAGGAATAGGCCTGGACTGTGCATGGACCTGCATATATTCAAACATTCAATGTTTTTGACTAGCTGGAACTAATGGAACGAGTTTTCAAAGCAACACTTCCATCCTAGCAATTTAAATAAATTGCCAACAGCAAAGTTTTTTGATGACATCGGGTAAAACCTTGAAAGGTTCAGTAGTGACTTGAGGCATGTTTAGACCCTGTAATGGAGCACAGGCAGAGACCTGACCTGAGCTGGTTCTTCCACTTGATGCAGAACAAATTGGCATGAAAGGTAGTTGTTTGGTCCCAAAAGGAGTATAGGCGCATAAGAATGCTCCATATCTACATTAATAAACCTTGCCTTACAGGTGTTTTCTTAACAGCGCTTTTACAGATGTGGATATTATGCCACGTATAATATCACGTAACAGCAGATATAAAGCAGTTTTTCTAGTCCTAAAACGAATATAGCAACTCTTTCACATTTAGGTGAATTCTGAAACACTCTAACAAAAGTAATTACGTTACTTTCAGTCTTGATTATTTCCTTTTTCTCTTTCAGCCACTAGCTGTATTTCTAATGAAGCTTAATCTTTATAGTAGAAATTCCAATGCTCAGCACATTATGTAGGTGAATAAGGCCCTTGGTATTTGGCTAGTTCTGTTCTTTGAACATAAACAGAAAAACTAAGCATTCCAGATTGTCTCTTCTGATACATTCACGTTTCTCAGTTGGGAATCTTGTCATATATGTTAATATATATTTACTGCTGAAATAAAAGGGTTTGCCCTTTTGAGAGTAAAACGTGCTGTGGTTAGAAATGGATTGTCATGGTTTAACCCCAGCCAGCAGCTAGGGCCATGCAAACTGCTCGCTCGCTTCTCTCCCCGCTGCCTCTGCCTCTGGCACAGTAGGGTAGGGAAAAGAGGGAGAAAAGGAGGGGAAAGGGAAAAAAAAAAAACCTCATGGGTTGAGATGAAGACAGTTTAATAGAACAGTAACAGAAGATGAAAATAACAACAACAACAACAACAACAACAATAATAATAATAATAATAATAATAATAATAATGGTAAAAGAATATACAAAATACAGAGGTACAACACAAGGCACTCTCACCACCCGATGACTGGTTGCCCAGCCCATCCTGAGCAGTGATTGTGGATTCCTGCCCCCCAGCAAACGCCCATTTATATATTGAGCATGACGTCTATGGTATGGTATATTTCTTTGGTCAGCTTGTCCTGTCTATGCTCCCTCTCAGTTTCTATGTGAAGCTGAAAAAGTCCTTGACTAATGTAAATATTACTTAGTGGCAACTAAAACAACATGTGTCATCGACATTCTTCCCATACTAAATCAAAGAATACAACAGTACTAGAAAGAATATTAACTCTATCCCAGATGAAAACAGGACATGGACCCAGGAGAGGTATGTGTTTCCTTCTTTCTCAAGACCTAATAGGGCTTCTGATGATGTTAAATTTGACATGTCCATTTTCTTCTCCTCTGCAGTATTTATCAAATAGCCCAAAACTCTTCACCTCGAGGCATTCTCACCACATTTATCCTGAATGCTAAAACTCTTAGGAAACTGCCAAACTGTTTATTACTTCTCCTGTTGATTTACATGTGACATCTTACAGGGGTCATTTTTCCATTCATCTTGTCCACAGAGCTTCTAAGGCTAATCAGAAGAGTAGGGAAGTTGCCATACCCTAGTATTACTCATAAGCTGATTATAGTTTTTTCTCTGTTCTCTTTGTTAAAGTCAGATTGCTCTTTCTTCTCTTTTGCTGTCTGCCAGTCTAAGGTAAAGTTGTACAGGAGAAATCAAGGCTGGTGTTAGTACCCCCATATGTTATGAAATTTTTTTTATTTTTTTTTTTTGAGTTCTGATATATCCAAACCTGCTTTCCAGGTTGAAACAGTAGCACAGAGAAAGTTTGCTATTTCCAGGAGATCGATCTAAAGTTTATATCTCTTATTTCTGATGAAATCCGGCCAAAGAAATAGGAATTTATTATTCACTGAAATCACTATGAACCTTATAATGAGATGTTTCCATAAAAAAATAAATAAATAAATTCTAACTAACAGTAGATTTAAATAAGAAAAATCCTTAAGTCAAATCACCCAGCCAAAGCAAATAAGCAGAGCCTGCTTCCTGAGCTCAGATTGCTGCAAGGAGGGGCTTGCGTTTCTACAACTTCCAGTCACATTGATGTAGAATCATAGAATTGTAGAACAGTTTGGGTTAGAAGGGACCTTCAAAGATCAATGAGTCTAGGTTCCTCAAAGCCCCATTCAGCTTCACCTTGATGCTTCCAATGATGGGATATCCTCAGCTTCTCTGGGCAACCTGTTCCAGTGTCTCACCACCACCATCATAAAAAATGTCCTGACTATGTCCAATTTAAATCTACGCTCTTTCAATTAAAAAAAATTTGCCCTTTGTCCTGTCACTACATGCTTGGTAGACAGTCTCTCTCCATCTTTCTTTTAAGTCCTCCTCAAGTGTTGAAATGCCACAATGAGGTCTCCCCAGAGTCTTCTCTTGTCCAGGCTGAACAACCCCAACTTTCTCAGCCTTTCTTCATAGGAGAGGTGCTCCAGCCCTCTGAGCACTTTCATGGCCCTCCTTCGGGGGAGTTCCATGCCTTTCTTGTACTGGGACCTCAGAGCTGGATGCAGTACTCCAGTTGGGGTCTCACCAGAGCAGAGTAGGGAGGCAGAATCACCTCTCTCAACCTTCTGGCCACACTTCCTTTTATGCAGCCCATATGCAGCTTTCTGAGCTGCATATGGGCTTTTATGCAGCTTTCTCAGCTGCAAACACACATTGCCGGCTCATCTCCAGCTTTTCATCCACCAGTACCCCCGAGTTGTTCTCCATAAGTTTGCTCTCAATCCCCCTGTTCCCCAGCCTGTACTGATATCGGGTATTGCCCGGACCCAGTTGCAGGACCTTGCACTTGGTCTTGTTGAACTTTATGAGTTTACCATGACCCATTTCTCAAGCCTGTCAAGATCCCTCTGGATGGCATCCCTTCCTGCAAACAATGTATTGAGGTTTGTCTGTGTGGGATGAACACAACTGGAATGTTTGGTTTGTGCTTTCATATCCCTTGCCTCCAGGGCTGTGTCATTTCTCCAAGCATTCATATAATTCCAAGTTGCACTTTGAGTCAGAAGAATAAACACAATCAAGTCTTACAGGTTGAGGAAACTCTTTGAACTGAATTACGGCTCATTTCTGCATGGTCATTATGCCAGATGATGTGCAATTAATTAGTCTTATAATTATCCCCGTGAATGTCACAGTTTACATGACAGACATTATCAGTATCAGGTACAATGAACAATTACTATGTGAAGGACTGAATTGTGAAGAAGGCTTACTTTTACCCAGGCAGTGAAACATATATGAAAAAAAAAAATATCTTCAGCTGATTCAACAAAATATGGGCTTTTTTTTTCAAATATTATTCATTATTTGAATAAAGGATGAAAATAGCTTGACATCTTTTGAGATGGGAGGTCATTTAAAAGTAACACTTTTTTCTTTAATTCTGAATTGTGTGTTGCGAGCAGCCTTTCCAAAAACTGTTGTCCATGTTTTGAAGAGAATTGTTGTTGTGTGATGGAATGAGGTAACTTTTGTTCTCTAACTACTATGTATTTCCTATATTTCAAAAAGTTTGTTTACAGCTCACTTATAGACAGATGATTTTAAACATACACTTCCCCATGGATCTGCCACAGATCAGAACAATGCTTTGAGAATATACAATGTGCCATCACAACAGTGGCCTTACAAAAAGAGAAATAAAAACAAAAAGGAACACTTAGGTCATACATACTGAGAACCTCTTAGGCAAAATTAGCACACCACTACTTACTCTTAGTTTTTTCTTATCATGAATTATCCCACAAAGGATTATGTCATTAAAAGCCAATTATTCCTTTTTCAAACTTTGAATGGACTATTCCAAAATATATAGGTCAACAGATTTGTGAGTTTTCTCTGTTTTGAAGGGATGGTAACTATCATCATGATTTAATGAAATCTTTTTTTTTTTTTTTTTTCTTTTCCCCAGCTTATGCCTGGTAAAGAGTTTTCTGTCTTTATCAGTTCATAAACCGATCTTTTTTATATTTTTATGTCAAATGACCTTTTTAGCAAGCTTCACGGGAAGAAATTTGGTGTTTAAAATTAAACTATCTTTTAAACAAACTTACCCAGAAGCTTTCATGCCTTTTAAAGTTAGAGTTAGCTGGCCCAACTGATTTTTTAAATAATTTGCAGTAAACATAAACAGACGGATGAAATTCTGAAATCTTTTCAGTCCACCTGCTACAGTAATGCCATATGAATTTTTATTTCTGGAACCAAATGTGGCATTTGCAAGTTTCATATGAAATGATTGTCCACTCTTCCCTTTGGTATTCTTTTGTTTTGGATAAATAAAATGAAGAAGTTCAGTGGAAAAGCATCAGCAACATGCCAGACCTTGAAATTCTGTGAGAAATTCCTACATTCTTATCTTGCTAGCAGAAGCAATGTTTAAAAATGACATTAACAACTGGACTGTCGAAATAGATGGATTCAGGGTCTTAAGGACAGATGGACTGGGAAGGCCAGGAGAAGGATTGGCCCTTTACATACAAGAAAAGTAGGAATGCATGGAGCTATGCTTTGGGACAAGTCAGGAGCCAGTCAAGAGTTTATGGGTCAAGATTAGTGAGCAGACAAACATGGGTGCTGTTTTAGTGGTTATCTGCTATAGACGTGCACTGGTTTTGGCTGAGATAGAGTTAATGTTCTTCATAGTAGCTTGCATGGGGCAACATCTTGGATTTGTGATGAAAACAGTGTTGACAACACAGGGATGTTTTTATTATTGCTGAACAGTTCTTGCACAGAGTCAAGGTCTTTTCTGCTTCTCACACTGTCCCACCAGCGAGCAGGCTGGGGGTGCATAAGGAGTTGGGAGGGGACACAGCTGGGACAGCTGATCCCAACTCACCAAATGGATATATTGTGACATATGTGATCATGTTCAGCAATAAAAGCTGGGGGAAGGGGGAGGACGGGGATGTGTTTAGAGTGACGGCATTTGCCTTCCCATGTAACCACTAGCCTTGAAGGAGCTCTGCTCTCCTGGAGATGGTTGAACATCTGACTGCTGATGGGAAGTAGTGAATGAATTCCTTATTTTGGTTTGCTTGCGCACACAGTTTTTACTTTATCTATAAAACTGTCTTTATCTCAACACACAGGTTTTTGCACTTTTAGCCTATTGATTCTCTCCCACAACCCACTGGGAAAGGAGCGAGCTACTTTGTGGTACTTTTAAAAGAAAATATCAGTTAATTTTAGCTGACTAATTTTTACAGTAGTTTTCATTCCTGTTCTTTGTTTATGCGTTTGCGTATATAAATATTTAATATTTTTTAATTTACTTGGCAAAATAATGATCATAGAACCAAAGTTTAGAAATGGAAATTAAGAGGTCATCCAGCCTGTCTTGACCAAAAAAAATTAAGCAACTTAGAATTCTTATACAAGATGACTGCTTGTGATAGCTCACCTCTGAAATAATATGTTTTCATTCTTTGAGAAAACACACACGTAATGAAAAATTTAGTGACTTAAATGAAAAATGGATGCCTTTGGGAACAAGGAAAATGTTGAAAAATGCTGTATCTGTTTGATTACACGTCCCCCATGAGGAGCGTGTTGTCTACAAACACAGTTGCAACTGATATCAGAGGCAGATCTTTTACAGTGTTATGTGGTTTTGCTAATATATGACTTCTATACTCACAGTACTGATTAACTGGTTTGAGTATACAGCTAATATAGATAAAACACTAATTAAAATGCACAGTCCGTGCTTTATTTGTTTGATGAAGAAACAGTTCCGTGAAACTATAAATGTTACAGACTAAAAATACATAAATAGTGAGATCGTCTTACTTGCCTGAGCTTTTTCTGATATGCACTGTTTTCCTTTTCTTCTTCTTTTAAGATGAGAAGGATGTGAACAGTTGTCATAAGGCACACTTAGATTACTACATTCAATTTCTTTTTTTTTTTCACAAATACTTGATTATTCCAAGTGATAAAAACAATCGTTTTGCCTATTGTGACTTAATAAAAGGTGTGTTTTCGACCATGGAAAAGTTTATTTTTGTCACAAAGGTTTAATTTCAGTAACAGACACTTAAAATTAAGTACATTCAGAACTCTAGTTGTTATAGCACTTCAGCATCAAAATTATGCCATATAATTTTTGAACGTGAGAGTACCAAAGACCCTTCCATGATTAACCTTCCATTGAGAAGAGCACGGACAGTCCACGATAGTTCCCTCAGAAGTCCTTGCTCCTGTGACCAGTCTGATGAGAAGGAAATTGATTTCTCTGTTGAACCAGAAAGACAATTTTATTTTGTTTTTGAAGGCAAAATATCAAAACAGAGTTAAGCTTCAGGCCTGAAGAAGAAGAGCTGAAGAAAATCTTGGCAGACATTGTGAGAAAATGGTAGAAAGTCTCTCTTCAAGATTGAAGTGAGGCAGTTTATCTTTGATGCAATGGATAATTGAATATTGCAGAAAAGCTTCTATTTCCCATATTAACCAATTTCCAAAATGAATTCTTGTAGAAAAGTTTCATACTGCATACCAATCTGAAGTTGAGCAATCTCTAAACTTTTGTTTCTGTTATGTTGTCATAGAAATCTTTCTGTTGGAAAAGGTTAAATGCACCTGTGATAAATTATTAGTTTCACTAGAGGTTAGTGTTATTTAGGGGGTTTGGTTGTTTTTTTTATGTGAACTTGGGCTTTTACAGAGAATTATTTTTTTTCTTTCTAAATAAAAATAAATAATAGTAGTCTATCATATTATCCTACTATTACCTGAAAATATCCTTTGTATCTGCTTCACCAATGCTTTAGTTTCATATTATTAAAAAATCAGCTGAAGGCAGTTTTTGAATCTGAGCTTCTTACCTAGGGATGTACAAAGGAGGAAAATTTCCTAATAACTTACAACAACGACTTGTGCTGAAGAATGAGAGTAAATTATGACTGTATGCACATCCTTCACTTACCATGTGATAGATATAATATTGGTTAAATTAACAATAAAGTCAATAAAAATTACGAACAGCACATACCTTCATAGATTCAAAAACTTGCTTTTTCATAGTTCTTGTGTCTACAGTGTTGTTTTTAGGTTTTATTAGACTGTGTTTGGACTATTATTCATGTGTCAACAACATTGCAAATATAGGTACAATATCTGACTCATTTGGAAGATGGATTATAAGCACCAAATACTAAGTTCTCAGTCTTTTGAAATCTGAAAATGAAAAGACTACCATTTATAATACTGCCTGTTCTTTTAATGACAACATTCACATACCAGTATAAAAATATTGCAGTATAACAAGTACATCAGACTTGCCAGCAACTTGCTCATATATATGACAAGAAAAGCAAAATAGCAGACATCAACAAAGAAAAGATAATAGCAAGGTTAGTATCTAGGATTTATTAAAAGTTCCTTTTCTTGTCAGGTAATAAATAGAAAATGTCCCTTCAATTATTAGTTCTTCTGGGTTTTTAGTGTCAGAATTGTCTTCCTCAAAATAACATAAGTTACCATCACTAGATGGACTTCAGCACAGCTATGGTATGGCTGTATGGCCAATATAATTAAAATGTTTTACAAGATGAAACAATGCAAGTTTATGCATTTTGTAGTGTTTATTTATTAATCCACTGATAAAGACAAGGAAAATAAATTTAACATTTCTGCAGACCTGAATGAGACACCACATTTAATCACTTCATGATTACATAGGTGGAAATTTAAAATTCTATTAATTGTATAGTATCAATTTTCAAAATAAAGCATGAGGATTTAATGGTGTGAATTCTAGTACTTTTAAAGTGACTCACAAACCTGCAGCTTTGGAAATATAATGTTTTGTATCAGAAGAAAAATTCCATGGTAAATACAAAGTGATCTAAAAGTTAAACGTACTTGAAAGTAAAATTTTAACAGAATAATTCCACTAACACATAAAACTTTATGAAAGTGACCTGGAACAGTTTCTTGGAGCATATGGTATCAAAATACAAGTTTTGGACAGTTTCATATGGTATTTTCAAATTATTTGCAAATATGAAATGTGCTATGCATTCTATTCTTTATTTCTTGAGTATATTTTACTTATATCTCTTTTTTTTTTTTTTTTTTCCCCCAAAGTAATAAGAAGGAAAGTATAGTTGTACTTTGTACAGTTTTCATTTCTGCAGGTAGTATGTCATCTTTACTATATAAAGATAGTAAATATTTAAATACTCTGGGCTACAGATGTAGTGAGTAAGGAATAGAATTCCATTCTGTGTGTCGGCTTATTAGAGGTCAATATAACCAATATTTGATTCAGTGGCTATAAAGATTTTACATTCAATTAAATATACATCAATTAAATCTCCTTTTAACAATAAATTACTTTCTTAATCTGAGACAGGCTAAGAGGACATTATTTGTAGTTGGATATACACATGAGAAATATAAGCTATTTATAAACCATAAATACATTTAAATTAACTTCCTCTTTTCTGTATTTTATATTGCAGTTTAATTTAGAATAAAATCCAGAAGCTTGGATGTCATGAGGTCTGATGTCTTTGACTGTAGGTAGGATTTAAACAATCAATTAGTTAGACAAGAGTTAAGGTTTTGGAAGTTATGTTGGGTAATATTCTAAACCATGTAAAGCTGGTCCTAGGGACTGAAGAAGTAACAAAGTGGATAACTAACATTTATTCTGTGTTTCAGTGATCCATGCACTGCTAGGAGACAGGAACGTGAAAATACTTTCAGAAGTAAATGGCCATATTGGTTTTGTTCCTGTAGATAATAAAAATTACATAGCTAGCATGGTGTCCAAAAAGGAAACATTCTCAGTTAGATTTGCAGACTAAAGGTGCCCATACCTATGCTTGTATCCAGATGAAATTCTTCTCTGATGACACACAATTAAATTCCAAATAACTTCATATTCGCATTATGAAAGGGAAGATATCAGTTTAATGGCTTTCTCAATTTAATTATTATCAGACTGTCTTCTGGCAGAAGAGTCTTGAGACAGGAATAGGAAACACACATAGGAGAGAAGCTAAGCTTCTGGAATCATTTGAATGATATTTCTGGGGGCAGGATTTGGCTTGAATATCACTGAGGCAATCCTGCTTTTTCTTGGCAGACCTCCGTGATTGTGACTAGACATGGTGCAAACACAGCTGAAGCTGTAATGGGCCCCATACTGAAAGTGAGTAGGAAGAATCTGCACATGGCAACTAGCCCAATGTGTCTTTGGTATACTTGATCCGTGTTCACATGCAGACCGATTCAAATGTGTCCAACGCGGACCACCTCTGATGGGTTTTTTGCACCTGTTAATATCAAGGCATTTATAGACTTCCCTGCTTTGTTTGCTACCTTCAGACAAGCTGTAACTGGAAAAAGTCACTTATGGGTGTATGGAATCTTTACACTGAATTTTCAATTCCCAGTGATATTAATAGAAGCTACATATGCACAGATTGAAGTATGATTTGAGCTTCAGAAAGAAAAAATGCCTATGAAGAAAAATTTAACTATTCCTTTGGTTTCTCTGCAAAGTCTTATTTCTATTAATTTTTAGGGACAAAACTTGGGAAGCCATTCTTTGCATGAGCGTTCATAAGCTCATCCTCCTTCCATTTACTGAAAAAATATGCCAGGTATCTTCTGTAGTGAAAACCCATTAATCTCTCTCCTGATGTGTTTAACCATGCGGTGGGCAGTGAGTCAATAGATAAGAGACTACTGTTTGTCTCAAATGTACAGGACTTAAGGGGAAGTAGGAGAAGATATTTTGTGCCCTCATTCTACTTCCCAAACTAAAGACTATAACTAAAGACTAAACAAGTATAACTACTTCTTCAATTTTAGGGACAGTTATGCTTCAACAAGTATAACTACTTGCACAATTTTAGGGACAGTGCCCTTTGATGTTTTTATAAATGAACTGGACACAGGAATTAAATGTAGATTAAGTACGTTTGCTGACGATACTAAATTAGGAGGAGATGTGGAATCCTTTGAGGGTAGTAGTGCCTTACAGAGAGACCTGGATAGACTAGAGAGCTGGGAAATCCCCAACTGTATGAAATTTAACAGGAGCAAGTGCTAGATTCTCCAACTGGGACAGGGTAATCCTGGTTATACATATAAATCGGGGAACGAGAGGCTGGAGGACAGTCCTCTAGAAAGAGATCTGTAGGTCTGGGTTGATGGCAAGTTGAATAGGAGTCAACCATGTGCCCTGGCAACCAAAAGGGCCAACCGTATCCTGGGGTACATCAAGCACAGCATCACTAGCTGGCCAAGGGAGGTGATTGTCTCACTACATTGCTCTGGTGTGGCCCCACCATGAGTACTGTGTGTAGTGTTGTGAGCCTCAACACAGGAAAGAAATCAGGCTATAAGAGCATGTCCAGAGGAGGGCGACCAAGATAGTGAAAGGTCTTGAGGGCCAGACTTATGAGGAGTGTCTGAGGTCACTTTGATTGTTCACCTTGAGGAAGATAAGACTGAGGGGTGACCTCATCACAGACTACAAGGGGGCAGCGCAGGGAGAGGTGCTGATCTCCTGTCTCTTGTGACCAGTAATAGGACACAAGGGAATGGAATAAATCTGTGTCAGAGAAAGTTCAGATTGGACATCAGGAAAAGGTTCTTCACTGAGAGGGTGATCAGTCACCGGAACAGGCTCCCCAGGGAAGCGGTCATGGTACCAAACCTGTCAGAGTTTGAGGAGTGTCTGGATGGTGCTCTGAGTCATATGGTTTAGTTTTAGGTACTCCTGTGAGGAGCAGGGATTTCGACTCGATGATCCTTATGGGTCACTTAAAATTTAAGATATTCTATGTTTCTATGACTCTATACTGTTCAGTTTTAAGAAACAACTCAAAAAATTCCGGTAGTCTGTGTTATCTACTGTATGACCAGTGCTGACAAATTAGATATAAAATGATAGTATGTGATATATTATTTCCCATCCACAGAGACAGAGACATGCCTTGTTGGAGGTGTTCAACTAGGAAAGAGACAAGAAAAGAAAATAATGCTGTAGAGAGGGCAATGCTCTAGAGACATGCAGGGTAGTCCTCCTCAGTAGGCAGGTGTCCTCTTACAAAGTAGTTCAGAAGATCAATGCTAGATGATTTTTTTTTTTTAATAACTGAATGCAACTAAATGATTCTAAGTTCGCAGGCTAATTTAGTTCTTCATCCAATAAGGCAGCAATGAGTCAGCATGTAATGTGCCCTTGTGGTAAAGAAGGCTAATGGTATCCAGGGCTGCATTAGGAGGAGTATTGCCAGCAGGTTGAGGCAGGTAACTGATAAGGCCACACCAGGAGTTTTGTGTACAGTTCTGGGCTCCCCAGTACAAGAGAGACATGGACATACTGGAGAAACTCTAGCAAAGCGACAGTAAGGTGTTGAAGGGACTGGAACATCTCTCCTATGAGGAAAGGTTGAGAGAGCCAGCACTTTTCTGCCTGGAAAAGAGAAGGCTCAGGGGAGATCTCATCAATGCATACAAATACTTGAAAGCAGGGTGCAAGGAGAACAGAGCCAGGCTCTGCTCAGTGGTGCTTGGTGACAGAACAAGAGGCAATGGGCACAAATTGAAACACAGGAGGTTCTGTCTGAACATCAGGTAGCACTTTTTTTACCATAAGGGTGACTGAACATTAGCACAGGTTCCTCAGTAAGTTTGTGGAGTCTCCATCCTCGAAGATATTCAAAAGCTGCCTGGGCATGGTCCTGGGCAACTGGCTTTATGTGGCCCTGCTTGAGCAGGGGGTTTGGACCAGATTACCTCCAGAGGTCCCTTACAACCTTAATCATTCTGTGGTTCTGTGAAATGCTACTACTTGACAATTGGGTCTAAAACTCCAGCAGTGAATATGCTGGAGCTGCCATTTCTAGGAGAAGTGGATAGGCCCTTTAATAGTGTTTCCAATATTTTTTGTCAATACAAACATATTTTTCATGTGAGCTATTCCTTTTGGAGTCAGGAACACATAGTTTGTTCATTCATCATAAAAGTTGATATCAATTTTCATAGTTTAAATTATATGTATGTATTTTCCACTATGTGCTGATCAATCTATTAGCACCAAGAGGATATTATACGGCACAAAAGTCCTAAACATTGAAAGAAGAAAAAATAGTACATTAATTCCAAAATAACTAGTCTCATAAACTCTCAATCTTTTGTCGTATCATGAAAAGTAATATAATATGTTCTTTCTTTGAAAGAAAAGATCGTGAAATACACAGCATTGTGATCCACAAAATGCATAGAGTATGATAAATAGATTATGAAATACATAGAATACATGTAATACATTGAAATACATAGAGCCTCCAGAAAAATGCCAAGACACGATGTTTTATTTTGACAGAAAGTCCAGAGAGGTTCCAGGACTCCCTGTTTTTAGTCACTTTAATGGAAGCTGTGACTTCTTAATATTCCATAAAAGGTAGTCAACATCATACAAAGACTGGGCCTAAACTATAATTCGCGTGCATTTTAATTTTTCAGATAAAGGAATTATAGAGTAGACATCCTGAATTCAACTTCCTTAACAGGTTCAAATAATTTCATCCTTACATAATGTAGTTCTTTTTTTGACACACTTCCAATGAAGAACATCCTTATTTATCGATAGAGTGAAATTTTGGTACCCTTATAATTAGTGGAAGTTTGGCCTTTGATTTCAGTGGAACTGCTTGGGGTTTTTTTACTGCTCATGGCCAAATGTTGTTTTACATAGTAACTACTGCCTTTAGTACTGCTATTTTATTGTTTTCCTTTTGTAATTCTCTGTAGAAAAGAACTCCCTGTTTCTAGTATTGTCCTTTGTTCATGTTTCTTTAAAGATAATACTGTCTAGGATTTCTTGAAATTAGAATCTTGAATAAACTTTTGAATTTTACTCACAGTCAAACACTGCTCCTTGAAGTTTCTCTTCCTTTTATCGCCAGAAAACTCAGGATTTTCTTATGTAAAAAAAGGAGATTTACTTTTATCTGAAATCCTGAAAGAACAGAAGGAATTGTGTACAGTTCCTTAGACTTAATTTCTTGTATCTTTTTCTTTTTCTTCTTGTTTCAACATATGCATAAAATATACGGAAGCAATTTTTTCTGCCTTTTGTTTTGAAGAAGAAAATAAGGACAGCTACACTGAGTCATTTATGAAATCTAAATAATTTATAACAGAAAATGGCTGCAGTCTATCCAAATGTAGAAAAAGAGTTTCTCAAGAGTATAGACCACTTATAAGATTTTTTCTTGTTTACAGTCAGGCAAGAGAAGCTGTTTTTGTGTAGAGTGTTTCATCTGCTCAGTGTAGCATTAAATAAATATATCTCTGCAGGTTACCGCTACGCCAGAAGGGAGCTGAGACACATGTGTGTGCAATTGTTCTCAGCATATAAAAAAGAAGAAGAAAACTACGTTTGAATGTAGAGTTAAACAGGTAATGCAAAGAAATATGGGAGAAACCTGTTACTGCTGTATGTAGTATACTTCTGTATGTCATATATGGTCTACCTTGACTTAAGCAAGGCATTTGACACGGTCTTCCACAGCATCCTCATAGGGAAGCTTAGGAAGCGTGGGCTTGATGAATGGACAGTAAGGTGGATAGATAACTGCTTGAAAGACAGAGCTCAGAGGGTTGTGATTAGGGGCACAGAGTCTAGTTGGAGGTCAGTGACGAGTGGTGTTCCCCAGGGGTCAGTACTGGGTCCAGTCCTCTTCAATGTAGTCATCAATGACCTGGATGAGGGGACAGAGTGCACCCTCAGCAAGTTTGCTGATGACACAAAGCTGGCGGGGATGGCTGACACACCAGAAGGCTGTGCCACCATACAGAGAGACCTGGACAGGCTGGAGATCTGGGCAAAGAGGAACCTTATGAAATTCAACAAGGACAAGTGCAGGGTGCTGCACCTGGGGAGGAATAACCCCATGCACCAGTACAGGTTGGGGGCTGACCTGCTGGAGAGCAGCTCAGATGAAAGAGACCTGGGAGTCCTGGTGGACAACAGGATGACCATGAGCCAGCAATGGGCCCTTGTGGCCAAGAAGGCCAATGGCATCCTGGGGTGCATCAAGAAGAGTGTGGCCAGCAGGTGGAGGGAGGTCATCCTCCCCCTCTACTCTGCCTTGGTGAGGCCGCATCTGGAGTGCTGTGTCTGGTTCTGGGCTCCCCGGTTCAAGAGGGACAGGGAACTGCTGGAGAGGGTGCAGCAGAGAGCTACCAAGATGATTAGGGGACTGGAACAGCTCTCTTATAAGGATATTTCTGGACCACTTATGTCTCTTTTTCCAGCTCTTAAAAATGTAAGAGAACTTAGGCATTTAATAATATGATGCATAAATTCCATATTTGGAGTCATCCACATCTTCACCATACATTACTCTTTTTAGGTCATTTCATTCCATAACATAAAACCTTAATATACTGCAATTTGTAATATTACATCTACAAAGTAAACCAAAGATATGATCTAGAATCAGTTGCAGAGGAAAAATATCTGTTATATAACTTCACATGCCTACAGATATGAATAAATCATTTTAATTAAAAANAAAAAAAAAAAAAGGCTTTATGAAATAAAATTAAAATAATAACATCTAAAATGAAAAGGAAAAAAAGGCTAGATTTTGAAACAAGAGGACATGATAAAAGGTACAGTGGCTGAGTAGCTCTGAGAATTTTTCCCTTCAAGAAAATTAATTTAAAACAATGGACTTAATAATAACAAAGACAAAGCCATTACTATGATCCTGTAATTAATCTTTTATAAAGCATCTTTTATCAACCTGAAATAAAAGCTATTCAAAACAAATAACTAGTTAGGCATGTATCCAGCACATTATATTTTTATTTTTTACATCAAATTTGTATCAAGGGTTTTCACTTGGGTTCAGTACATTTAGGGTCCTTGAGAACACATGCTTTCAAGTTGGAGGGGACCAACAGATGTTGGTATGTCCTCAGCCCTGCAAGTGTTCAATTGCGTATATTCGACTACAACATGCCTTTGAAATTATTCAGTCCTGCACCGAGAATTTCAACAGATTAAGAATCTATTGTTACTGCTGGAACTTAGTTGCATAGCCTGAAAATTTGGTTACTCTTCAGTTTCTATCATCTAATATTTTCTGCTGACATATGTACTCAGACACTAATTAAATCACCTTTCTGTCTTTCTACTGATAAATTAAATGGATTAAGCTTATGAAGTCTTTGACTGAAATACATTTTTTTCCTCTCTGGAATAATTTGTGTTAAATTTTGATTTTTTTTCACCCTTGTAAGCCTTTCAATATCTCTTAAAATATGCTTATGATACTGACTTCTGTATCTTGATATCTATTTCAGAAATACTTCCTTATTCTTCTCTTACATACACAGCAGAAGATCACACAAGATTTTTTTGTCACAACTTTATCTTGGGAGCTCAGGTTACTTTTCTGTGTGCTGGATTGCTTTCAGAATTATCTTTTTCCAGAAGTCATTGCTCATTCAAAAAAAATGTAACTTACTTAAGCATTTGGCTGTGTTAAAGCCATTTGTTTGAATGGGTTAAAGTTATGAAATACTTTCAGTAACTCTGTATGACAGCTTTGTCTTGCTCATGAATTTACCATGCTGACAATATTTGAGTCATCAGCAAATTTTATCAAGAGTGATTTTCTTCATTTAATTCCAGAGAACTGAGTAGAATGGTGACTATTATCAGCTGGTACGAGTCTTTATGAAATCCTACTAGAAATAACCATGTTCAATTTTTGGGTGCTATTTTTTCTATTCATCATGGACTGGAAAACACTTCAGCATTCCACTGAGATAAAAGCCCATCAACACGCTCCCTTCAAAACACAGAGCAGAAATATTTATTGAACATTGCAGACATTTTTCCACAGGTGTGAATTAAGCATAATGCTCAGGTTTTCTCCCCTAAATATTGCTGCGTCTCCCATTTTCCTGGTGCAGTACCATCAGTGCCAGTGCTGTGGTTTCTTTCTGACTCTCTGACCTTACGTATTGTAGGGTGCTGGAGACACAACACTGTGCAACATATAGGAAATATATGCCCTTTTCTGACTGAAGTGTCACAGGTTGCTGTCCCAAGACAACATGCCCCTACTCATTGGGGAAAAGTAAGAATTTTTTTCTTTCATCATGGTGTTCATTACCTCTTCTTCATGTAACTGAATTTATACATGTATATGTATTTATACAAGATTAGACACTAAAAATGACTATGCTTTTGAAAGATAGGCTAGATTTTTTGTTTGTTTGTAAGTTAACTATGCATTGGTTTTTTATATATCAGAGGACCATTTGCAGAGATAACAGAGCACACATTTCCAAAGAACACAGAAGACAAATCCATTGCTGAATACCGAAGACTGAGCACTTCCGAGTTTCTGAACTCTGTGTTGGTAAGAACAAGATTGAATTGTTGATAGTTCTATCAGTAACTTCAATTCACCAAACTCATCCACATAATGAACATTGTCTAGTTGATTGCTTGCACTTAGGAGTTACACTGTAATTCAGTAAGTTGTTTACATTTAGCACATGGAAGTTGCACAATGACAGTACATTACCAACAGACCTTTTGTGGTTACCAGCAATAATTACCACATGTGACCACATTGCAGAAAATGGGACTAATATTTTCCACTACAATGAGTACAAGAACCCACATGTTTCTTAAGACTGACTTATAAAAATCTATATCTCTTAGTACTCAAAACAAATTAGACATTGTAGGTCAGATCTTCAGGTTGTATAAATCAGCACAGGTATATAAACTTTGAAAGAGCTACACGTATTTAAAGAAAGTAGTGGTTCAGCACAAACAAATATAAGCCCATCAGTGTGTGTATTCATGGTTCTGTAACAATTAGTCTAGCCATGAAAACATATTTATGAAGAAAATGAGATGATATTCAACTGCATTCAAGAAATAGAGCTGGATCAGGATTTATCCTCAAGACTGGGATTTTACTTTGTGCGCATTACGATCAGAGTTTTCCAAAGTGTTACCACCTGCAGCCTGAAGAGTTTCCTTCTGTTTTCCTAATTGTGCTATGAATCAAACCTTGCTCTTTCCTCAAAAAACAAACTAAAAAAAGAAGGATTTTATTTCTTGTATGGATGTGCTGTATCTCAATCATCTTCAAATATTTTTTTTTTGTAAAAATACTGTGCATACATTTCTGTTACTGTCAGTTGGTAAGCTGTTCTCATGACAGGTTTCTATCATTTTTACATTGTGCTACATCAATGTGGTGATACGTGATAAAAAGAAAAGAGGTTTTGATTCTTCCCAAGGATTTCCTCAAGAAATTGCTCCCTGAGTTATCCTGTGAACTCAGTATCAATGAAACAGTCACAAATATATGTATTTAATCAGTAACCAAGTAACAAATGCTAAAGGTAATAGGAACAATCTTACATTAATTCAAAATATGTTAGAAAAAGAATTACACATGGCACAAATTAAGGAGCAGATCCACTAACATTTCTAGAAGAAGGAACGGGGAGGAAGCAGTGGAGAGATCAGTAGAATGGGAAAAGAAACTATAGACAGACAACTGTGACTCTGTATTTTTGAATTCTGTTAAGATTCCTTGAGATATGAAGTCCCCTATGTGAGCTAAAGAGAGTATCCCTCTATTTCTTCATCCTCCAACCAATAGAAATGCTTTGAATTAATAGAAATATTTTGGAAAAAACATTCCTGTCTTAATAACTTAAAAATGAGTGTTGAAACTGTACAAGAATGCAAGCACTTGGAAGAGTGAAATTTTTAATACAGTATCAATGAGAAATTAAAGTATAGTATAATGAAAAAAATATCAAGCCAGCTATGCTGAGTTTTAAGAGGAAAAACTCATGCATTGGCTTAAAATGGATTGTTTCCATATAGCGTATTGTAGCCACAAGTTTATTAAGGGTAAAGCAGTTGTGCCTGTACAAACCGATTTTTTCATAACTAGAGGAAAAAGGAAGTGAGAATTGTTTCTCACGATGAAACGCATTGTGCTAATTATAATTTCTGTTTGTTGCGCTAATTACCATTTATGAGAGTAAATTCTTCGTATTGTTTCAGATATTCTCTATTTGAATAGTAAGGGCCAAAATCTCTGCAACAAAAAAAAAAACAAAAAAAAAAAAAAACAAAACCAAAACAAACAAACAAGCAAAAAAAAACCCAAAAAAAAAAAAAAAAAACAAAACAAAAAAACCCCCACAAACCCAAAACTAAAAAAAAAATGAGGGAAAGGTATTAGATTCACAAAATAGATTCTGGTAGTGATTGTCTGTTACCCAATAGTGGAGAACACATCAAATACAGTGATATTCTAGTAAGGATTCTGTAATGCCTAGTATTACCCACAGCATATAACGATTGCATTCCCTGTCCCGTATCAGACTCTGTTCTGATCTCAAAGTGTATGGATAAACTTCACAAGAAAAAGAAAGCTGTTTCCTCTGTTGATTGTCATTGATTGTTGGTAGTTTCTGTCTCTGTATAAATAATTAAGCATTTCAGTGAATGTTGGAACACAAATGCTGCATCCCCTCTCTTTAGCCACAAGTTTAAAGTCATTTGTTTCCTCTGCTTTGGTTTATGGCTGAGTGATTATATTTTTAAAATGCCATCAAGTGGCTTCAAGAGGAAAAAACTGGGAGTCAGCCAGAGCATACTAGAAGTTGGTAGCCAAGATTTTTTTCTAGGAAAATGTCAAATGTGAATCAAAAGAAATTTCTTAGTTACAGGGAAAAAAAATAGAATGTTCCTAAATAAAGGTATTGCAGAACTGAACACAAATCCATAGTCTTTCAAATCTAGGTGTCGTGGTTTTGACCAAATTGGCCAATGGCCAGTGACAGATGCTCTCCCCCCACCTCTCGCACGCAGAGAGGAGGACAAGAGATAAAGAGATTTACAAGTTTAGAAGAAACTATACTGCTGTAATGAAATATTAATAATAAAACAAAAAGGAAATAATAAAATAGATACAGTATATACAAAACCATACTAAGTTCCCAGGATGACGTCACCGGCAGGCACTGGGGAAGTCACAGACTGGACTAAGTGATGGATGGGAACTGGATTCCACAGATGGAGTCAGGAACCCACAGATCGGGATCAAAGGCAGATGAACAGACAGGGTCCTCCTCGGACATTGGCCACTGAAGGAAAGAGACTGACCTTTTGATCCCTCAGCTTTTATACTGAGCATGGGGCAGATGGGATGGAATACCCCTGTTGGTTAGTTTTGGGTCACCTATCCTGTCCACTCCTCCCGGCAGGTGGGATCCCTCTACGCTTTTCCATTTCCGACCCTCCAACAAGGCAAATAATGAAACTAGCTAACCTTGGTTGTTATAGCAATAAGTATAAGCAAGAGCCTCTCTACATACCATTCTTTGGCACTAACTGTAAACATTGTTGTTATTACTCTGAGAATGAACCACTTTTGGCACAATAGGTTGTTAATTTCAGAGAGTTAGAAGAGACCTAGCTAAGAAATAAAATTATTGAACAAAAAGTTGGTCCTGTTTTACCTCAAACCAGGACACTAGGCTTTCATATACTTTGGTTTAGTTCCTTTTTATGAATGAGGGAAAATAAATTTAGCTTTGGCCAAATAAAAATTTATCTTTTTTAATGAAGGAAACATAAACAATTTCATATAGTTTAATCAGAAGTATTTAAAAATATTTTTCGTTCACTAGCCAAACCAATGAGTCACCCAATATGGTCTCATATGAAGCAACAAGAGAGAAACAGTTCAACAGAAATGGATTTACTTGAATAGTGTTAAAGACAAACTGAGAAACTGCCACCAAGTCCAATTAGAAAATTTCAAGAATTCTAAGAAATCTCAAGAAAGTTTATATCATGGTCAAATTTTGTCATATGAATCTAAGTGATACAGCTGTCAGTCTTCAACCCAGCTTCAGGATTTCACTGTTGGAGAAAAGTCTTTGATCTTGCTCAAATGTAAGATATGCCTGATTAGTTCAACTGTCTTCATCGT
Source organism: Rynchops niger (assembly GCA_013400035.1). Lineage (NCBI taxonomy): Eukaryota > Metazoa > Chordata > Aves > Charadriiformes > Laridae > Rynchops > Rynchops niger. The sequence continues at coordinate 25,898 of VXBH01007072.1, read as the reverse complement.
TGCTACTCTGAGCTGGGACAACCAACTGTTTTAGTTCTGCAGAGTGAGTTCTATTGCCCAGGATCTACTGTGGTAGCAAGCACAAAGAGAAAAAGACTTGGGCGGTAATAGTTTTTCTAGCTGTTTTTAAAGTCAATGAAAGTTCAATTTCTTCTTCGTGTCACTCGACTTTTCCCCACAATGCATTCCAACTGAGACAGCTTTTCATTTTTCCCCCTGTTGCAGCAGCTGGGTTTGACACAGGGAAAGCAGAACTATGTCTGAAGTCCTGTTTCTTTGATGCATACCTCTTATTTAAATCAAAGTTTATGTTTGACACTCTCCAGTGCAAAGCTCAAGACCTCTATATTTCTACTTTTTTGATGTTAAGATAGTCTTTTTCCTACCTTGCTTTGTTCCCTTTTCTCTCTCTCTCTCTTTTTTTTTTTTTTTTCTTTAATTCCACTTGTTTTATGGTGCTTTCCTGTTTGAAAATAATGAACTAAATACGTAGCTGTATATTTCAACTGTTTTGCACTTAATTACAAAAGCAACAAAACCTCATCTTTATGTGTTAAAAATGCGTTGTCAAAGTGACCTAAATGTTGCAAAGCAAACTAGAAACTCACTATTTTCAGATGTTGGTGTGAAAGCACTTATAACAGTGGAATCTGATACATATGTATTTTAATATTTCTTTCCCTTTACTTTTATTGCTATTCCTATGCCTATTCCTGATCACAATGTTATAATAGCCAATGTACTGTATGAATCTTGTAAAGAATCTAAATGTTTAGTAAATTAAATATAACTATTTAAGTGATGCCTTGAACAGGAAACATATCTGAAGTGATTCAGAAACCAATCTCAAAAGACGCGACTAAAAGAGAGATATTGCCTGCCTTAGCTCTAGGCTTTTCCAAGAATGACATTTTTGGCCATGAACAAAAAACCAAGATTTTTGTTTGCAGTAATATAGAGAATTTCCAGAAAAGGAATGATATGAATAGGAACCGAGGGGTACTGAAACTTTCAAGAGCAATAATTATAGAATACTTTGGGTTAGAAGGGACCTTTCAAGATCATCTAGTCCAACTCCCCTGCCATGGGCAGGGACATTTGGCACGAGATAAGGTTGTTCAAAACCCCATCCAACCTGACCTTGAACACTTCCAATGATGGGGTATCCACAGCTTCTCTGGGCAACCTGTTCCAGTGTCTCACCACCCTCATCATAAAAAATGTCTTCTTTATGTCCTATCTAAACCTACCCTCTTTCAATTTAAAACTGTTGCCCCTTGTCCTGTCGCTACATGCTTGGTAAAAAGTCTCTCTCTGCCTTTCTTATAATTCCCCTTATACAATGAAAGGCAGCAATAAGGTCTCTGTTGCCTTCTTTTCTATAGGCTGAACAACCCCAACTCTCTCAGCCTTTCTTTGTAGGAGAGGTGTTCCAGTATTCTCATCATTTTCGTCGCCCTACTCTGGACCTGCTCTAACAGTTCCATGTCTTTCTTGTACTGGGGACCCCAGAGTTGGATGCAGTACTCCAGATGAGGTCTCATGAGAGTGGAGTAGAGGGGCAGAATCACCTTCCTCAACCTGCTTCTTTTCATGCAGCCCAGGATACAGTTGGCTTTCTGGGCTGCAAGCATACATTGACAGCTCACATCCAATTTTTCATCCACCAGTATTCCCAAGTACTTCTCTGCAGGGCTGCCCTCAATACATTAATCCCCCAGTCTGTATTGATACTGGATATCCAGGTGCAGGACCTTACACTTCACCATGTTGAACTTCATGAAGTTCTCATGGGCCCACTCCTGAAGCTTGTTAAGATCTCATCTTGATGACACGTCCTCCTTCTAGCAAATCAACTGCACCATGCAACTTGGTGTCATCCACAAATTTGCAGATGGTACACTCAGTCCCATTGCCTATGTCATGGATGAAGATGCTAAGTAGCATTGGTCCCAGTACGTGCTGAGAAACACAACTCATCCCTGTTTTCCATTTTGACCTTGAGCCGTTAACAGTAACTCTTTGGACAAGAACATCCAACCAATTCTTCTTTCATCTAACAGTCCATCCATCAAACCCAAATCTCTCCAATTTAGAGGTAAGAATGTAGTGTGGGATTGTATCAAGGCCTTACAGAACTCCAGATAGATGACATCCAGAGGTTTTACACTGGCCACTGATGCAGTCACTCCTTCAGAGGCTGTTAGATTAGTCAGACATGATTTGTCCTTGGTGAAGCTATGTTGGCTGTCTTAAATCATCTCTCTGTCTTCCACATGTTTCTACATAACTTCCAGGAAGATCTGTTCCATGATCTTCCTGGCCACTGAGGTGAAGCTGACAGGTCAGTAGTTCCCAGGGTCCCCCTTTTTTAAAATGGGTGTGACATTTCCCTTTTCTCTAGTCACTGCGGGCTTCACCTGACTCCCATGACTTTTTAAATATGATGGAAATACGATGGAGAGTGGTTTGACAACTATATCAGCCAATCAGGACCCTGGGATGTGTCTTGTCAGACCCCATGACATAGAAGCCTACAGGACTTATGTAATTTGAAATTTTCATTCTTTTTCTCCCTTTTTTCCTTTATATTTCTTGTTTTCCTTTTTTTTTCTTTATTTTCTTCTCTTTTTTCCCTTTTTTTTTTTTTCCTTTTTTTTTACGTGGTGTTTTCCTTTTTTGCTTCTTTAGCGTACTGACAAGTCTGGGATCATAGATTCGTGTTTCTTACAGTTCTTGTAAAAGCATCTGCCTTCCATTATCTATTACTATTTCAAGTTTTTTCTTTTACTATGTGTATGTTCTCCTACAAAGACTGTTTTGATTATTTCTTTTCATTTTAGACAGTTGATGTATTTCGTCACTCAGAGAGATGTCTCTGTGACCATCTCTACTTTGATGGGTATTGCCTTCCTTTGAATGGGTCTAGTACTCTCTTTCTATTTTGCTGTCTTTTTTCTCATCTGACTGAATTGTCTCTATGGATCAAGGCACCTCATTCTTCGTGAGCAGAAGGTGAACGTCAAGGGCATTATTTGTCTCACCGAAACCAGAAGTTGCAATGTAGATATCTATGCCTTAGCAAGACACCTACACTCTAATACCCGTAATATGTAGAAAACCATGTCACTCACAGGGTAAGATTCCTCTCATCCTAAAGCAAATATCTAAAGTGACTCTGATGTATTATACCCTGCATGGTCCTTTTCTCTCTATGTATTGCAGAGAGAGATGATCATGAAAGGCTCAGGTACAGAGAGCTGCATTTAAGAAATGTAAAGTGAGCTGAACATGCAAACATCTACAAGTTGGTGTCTGATTTTATCCAGGTAAGTGGAAAGGAGAAATCGAAGAAAAAATATATGGTGCAAACACTGATATAAATATTTACCATTATTACCAATCAATTAGTTGGTCTTTTTGAAAGAAAAACCTTTTTTCTCCTGCATTCTGTTTTCTGTAAATCCCCAAACCATCTTGCTCTCTTTTATGTTTTAATACTATGGCTTACAGAGAAAAGCCTGTCTAAAAATCCCACCAGAAAAGGCCTGTCTCATTCTAGCATCTTCAACATCTGTGGGAAACAAAAATAAAACACAAAAATTAGACCTTACTAAAGAACCTGTCTCTGCAGGGAGGATTTTACTAGTGTGTGAATAAATAAAACCATTTGTCCTTATGGACTCATGCTGACTGTGCACAGAGGAGGTTGGGGTTGCTTCCCACCCCCACTCAAGATGTTGCTGTTAGAATAAGGTTATCTGTTCACCAGCTTGTTTTGTATCTTAAAAAAAAAAAAAAAAAAAAAAAAAAAAAAAAAAAAAAAATTCAAAAAAAAAAAAAAAAAAAAAAAAAAAAAAAAAAAAAAAAAGAAAACACATAGACAACAACCTTAAAAAAATAAGTCAGTGGAAGTAAATGAGAAAGCAACTATATAAAAAGCGCATATGTTTATAACGTTCTCATAAATACACCATCAGCTACTCTTACAATATATTTTCAATATATTTTCTCTAGAAAAATTCTAATTCTCATAGAAAAGCCATCACTGCCCCTTTTATCACATTTCTAACAGATTTTTCATCCTACACATGATTTGTAGCATCATTTGTTATTAAATTTGTCTGACACTTTCTTTTTAAAACATTATTATTAGTTACATGTAAGTTCACACAACTATAACTGTGTATACGCAGTTTTCCATGCTGGCAACCTGCTTCATGAGATTTTATTCTTTTAATGAAGGGATCTTGTGAGTCTATTTTTATTTAAATGAATGGGTTTACTTGCTGTTCCCTTTTAGCTCTCCCCAACCCATTCTGGTCAGTCTCTTCTCACTTTCTTAATGACATAGTTTCAGAGGAAAGCCTTGTCTAAAAATCCTGTGAGGGATTTTCAGGCTACCTTTGATCTAACATTTTCAGTTTCTGTAGAAAAAACAACAGCAACACTAAAATGAAATCAGGCTGGCTGGGGAAACTTTATTTAACCATTTAAAAATATTGCTTCAAATATTTTTCCCGTGTTTTGTATTTTTGGAATACTAAAAGGCACAGGGTTGTGGAAATCCACACAATTTGGATAGGTCTTTTTAAAAGCTACTGTTTGTACATATTGAGCATGGAATCTCATTTTTAGCAGAGAAACATTCTTCGAGTCTGTCTCCACTGAGCACGTACCTATTTCTTGCATCTTTTAGTGCTGATTTAATAGTGTAAGTAAAATCTCTGCAAACTTGCAGAACTTGGCAAAAGGGCTATCCAATCCAATTTCTGGATGAGTAGTATTCCAATGAGCTGGCCAACAGATAAACTAGGGTTAAGCAGTAACACAAAGTTTATTAATAAGAGACACAGAATACCCTAAACTATCCTGAGTTTGCAATTTTTTTTTTCCCCACTCATTTTCTGCCCTTGAAAGAAAAGCACAAAATAACGGAGGAAATGCAATAAAATAAAATCAAAGCAATTCCCCTAACAGCAAGCCATGATAGTGCCTGTTTTGCCTTCTACCATGTTTGATCCTGCTCTCAGAGATTTCAGTGACTATTTTTTCCTTCTCTTTCACTGTCCTTTCTTCAGACTCTTATACCATTCTCATCACTTTGGCAAGTGCTTTATTTCACTGACTGAACAGAGTATGTCTGTACCTGAGCTCAGAAAACAGGCTGTGTTCTGTCCCTCATCAGCTTCAATATGTGTTATATACAGTTGTACCTTTTAATCTTTTTTCCCTCTTTTTCCCATTGGAAAGAGAAGCATTTCTGTGGTAGCCACATTTCTCTGTACAGGTTACAGGCATATGCACAGCTTTTGCAAGTGTAAAGGTAGTTGTTTGTTTTTCTTAAAGTGCTTTCAGGAAGCTAAGACATTTCAAAATATGATTATTTCTATATGAAACGCTCTTATTCTTTTTCATCTGTAGAGAGAAAACATAACAATTTACATATTTTAAAAAGAAAACACCAGCTATATAAAGGACAGTTCTTTCATATGTTAAGCAAGATCAGTCCATTTTTATCGTATTTTTGGTTCCAGAAAATCACAGCACTGTCTTTGAGGAATTCTTTGCAAGTGGAGATACAGGAATAACGAGAGCCCCCTCCACAGCTGCTGCTTGTCAATAGCATTGCTGTATCAGCAACATACTTAAACAGTCTGGGATGACAGGAATGCTATTTCCTTTCTCTCTCCAGGTGGGAGCCACTCCCCACTCTTTCCTTGATTAAAGAGAGTGACCCCAATGTCAGCTGCCTGGGATTCAGGAAGTATACCACCTTTTTGTAATGACAGTTTTAAGATTCCAGGGTTTAGTACATGAAAGTGGGTTGCTTTGTTGTTGTTTTTTTTTTTT
>VXBH01007071.1:54131-68588 GCA_013400035.1 Rynchops niger | reverse complement strand
AACCCACAACAGCCTCCCACTTCAGAGGATGTGAATGCCAAAGCCTCACTCAAAGCACTTGGAAATGCCAAGAAACAGTTTTGCAACAGAAAGCTGATCCAGCTTCTAAAGAAAGTAAGCCTTGCCTATGCTAGTATAATNTAGGAGAGGTGCTCCAGCCTTCTGAACATCTTCGTGGCCTTCCTCTGGACTCACTCCAACAGGTCGATGTCCTTCTTGTGCTAAGCACTCCAAAGCTGGGCACAATACTCCAGGTGATGTCTCACAAGAGTAGAGTAGAGGGGTAGAATCACCTCCCTCAACCTGCCAGTTACACTTCTTTTGATGAAGCCCAGGATGCTGCAAGCGCACATTGCTGGCTCATGTTGAGCTTCTCATCCACCAATGACCCCAAGACCTTGTCTTTCTATTGCTCTACAGACCTTGCTCCATCTGTTTTCCAAAATTTTAGTATTGGGAACTCTGCAGAAAGATGGACAACTGATGCTTCGTAGCAACGTTTCGAAGTTAAGGTCTCATATAGCTAATGTTCAGCCTTAAAAAAAGCAAGAACAGACAGAAAAATGCAACGGAACACAAACCAATAATGAAAGAACAAGCAACCAACCAACTGACCAAAAACTCCCCATATTTTTAATCTCTTCTTGATCAAAACAGTACACTCTTTCTTTTCATCTTGGCTTTCACAGTCATGTGGAATAACTTCTCTGTAGAATGCAGCAGTGTAGTAGCAGGCACATCAGATGAACTGTAGAAGAATTCCAGTAAGTGGCCATAGTAGAGTTTGACAGAACAGTTTCTGTCCTAAATTCATCTTGTGATTAGCTCCAAATACAACAGTGTATTGTTTATCTGTATGTTCTTATATAAAGCGGTGTGTGTTCTTGAGTAAATGTAATACTGAGATGTACTTACAGTTGTTGTTATCTTTTGTTCCCAAAGGAATTTTAACTATTCCCACAAATCTAAAATATGAACTAAGTGCTGTTTTCTGCACCTTAGTAATAAAAATTAACAGTGAATAGCAAGAAATATTTTAAAGATGGCTTTTTTAAAGACGTCTTCTACTAAACTATATCCCTTAATCATTCCGCTGTGCCTTCTGCTGGATGCTTTAAGGATCTTATACAGCAGCTCTACTCAACAGAACATTGTCCAATATCAATGCATAATTTTGCATAAGAGATAAAAATTTAAACTTTTTCTACCACTTATACCCTGTCCAAGGCAGTGAATCTTGAGATCATTGGCACATATTGTTGCCATTCTTCTGTCTTACCTAAAAATGAGTAAATACACTTGGGAACATTTTTGTTAGAACAGTCTCTGGGAAAATTTGTTTGTTTGTTTCTACATTTTGATTATTTCCCTTTGCTTTTTTCAAGTTTTGGTGGTGATTATAGTCTGTGTATTTTATCGTGTACAATGTCAGGGACCTCTAAATTGCCCTGCAATGCAAAGGATACTAGCGACAACTGTGATTCTTTTGTTTTCAGTAAGTAAGCACTGATACNGAAGTAAGCAAGTATACTAATTCATATTTTTCAGGGGAAAAAAAAAAAAAAAAAAAGGCAGGAAATACAAAATGAAAGTAAATATCACAAGATGGGCTCAAGCTATAATGCAGAATGGTAGGAATAGATAGATTTAAAATATCCTCTGCAAATTTCAGCTGCTTCCCAAACAATGCAGTGTTATTTCCAACCTCAGTTGCTTTCCATACTAAATGTATAGAATTCTTGCAATCATATTTTAGCATACAACTAATGAACAGACCTCCAAAAGGTAAGAAATTTAGATAAAATTCTATCTACTAGAACTAGCTATGTCTTTTTTATCTGCAAAGATATTTTTAAACTATCATGTAATACCATGGTCTATTATTTCAAAGTTGTGTTTTTCCATGGACTACATTTTTTCTCTTCTTCCTGTGCAATAGCAATCCTTTCCCTCTGATCTCTTATTCTGTGTTTGCAGTGTAATTATTCCTTATTCCTTCTGTGGAGCTTTCTCTGTCACTCTTTCCCAATCTTCACTTTCCATCTATTTCTGCTCATGCTCATACTATTTATTTACAAACTTTCTCCCAGTTTCTAATCTTCTCTGTTTACCCCCAGGAATATTGGTTACTGCCTCTCTTATCGTTCTACAGAACTCCTGTAACAAGATATATGGTCCATCAGATTCAAATTATATATCCCAGAAATACTTAGAATGCCATTTTTTTGTTTTCACTTGAGCAAGAGACTGCAAACTTTATAAAGGACACTACATTTGAGAAAGTTATGTTTTTGATATATATATATATACGTATATACATATATATATAGTTTTGACTAATATAAGCAAGATTAAGATTGGGATATTCAATTTCTTATTGGCAATTCAATGGCTAAGTATAAGAGATTGCCATGTAACAGGTTAGCTATTATAATTTTGTACAGTATGGAGGTTCTGCAGATTTTTAGATTTTCCTGGAGAATGAAAAGATACTTGCCCCGTGTCTCTTTGTAAAATATTCTGTCTGGCTGGTATTAATTTGCTGGGAAAGATGGAGGTGAGGAAGAGAAAGGCTTCCTATGAAAAAAAAGGGAAGCAGTGCTTCTGTATCTTGCTATTCACTTCTCGGCAGTAGAGTGCCTAGAAGGAGGGTACTTGTGGAAGGGGGAGAGTGAGCTAATGTAGGATCAGTACTGTGACTGGCAAAGAAAAGAGAGAAAATCAGAAATTTGAGAAATCATCAGACAGCACAGCCCGTTGGAGAATCAAATTGTTAAGAGAACAGTAGGGAAATTAGACTGAGCTGAAAGTCAGCAGCGTGTGAGAAACCGATCATATTATGAAAAAAACACTGCTTTTCTTGGACCACCAAGGGAGCTTCATGGATTGAGGTAATATTCAGTCAAATCTACTAAAATAATAACTTTATGACTTAACTCAAACTTCACCTATTAGGTGTCTGTTTATCTCCCCCTCTGCACTGTATGGTTTTATCTTCTCTGTTTCCTAACTGGAAGAAGAAAGGAATTGAGTAACACAGAGCTTAACAATTAAGACTGACAGTGGCCCTTGCAGTTTGTAAAGACAGTATTATGACAATACATTGCCAAATTCTATACAATAATAGCTGTACCATTAATTTGTTTGCATATTTAAACCAAATAATGTGACACTTCAAGTGATATATTTGTGTGTATATAAATATGTACATGTATTCGCATACTTGTATCTTTACACATGCTGGCTAGAAAAGTGTATCTTTATGCCGTGTTATTTCTTTTAGAGAAAGATTCTTTTCTACATTCAATCAATTTTTACAATTAAAACAAAAAACTGAAGTTAAGTAAGACTAGAAAATGGAATGGAATGGAATGGAATGGAATGGAATGGAATGGAACGGAACGGAACGGAATGGAACGGAATGGTAAGTCCACCTCCATCAGTTTTTTCCCAGCAGTGTTTCTTAGCAAAGGAGAAATACATCAGTGACCATATTCTTTGCTCTCCATATTAAAGCTAATGGGGAGACAATGTGTAGAAATGTTCAAAATGTGTAGAAAAGAGTGCATGTGCAAATATTTTAGTTCAAGATTCATGTGTCTTTGGGAAAGAAGTTAGTCATATGGTGTTTTTAGAGAAACTCTCTGTGTATGCATGCATACATAAATATTTTAAGTGCATGGAGTTTGGAAAAATAACACAGTGTTATGAGCCCTACTGCAGCTCTAAATTAGAGGTCAGATCTGATATTCAAGTTCAGGTTCGGATGAAAAATATCCTTGTGGTTTGCTCTTAACTCTTCAAATTCAGATATATTGGCATTGAATAATATCAGGATTACATGCTGTAAAGTAATCTATATGTTTTTTTTTCTCTAATGCATCCACAGCTGATATAGTTTTACCTTATTAGGAGGGGAATAGAGAGCTTGATATCCCTTGGACCTGATGGTTGAGGAACTTCTTGTTTTCCTTCAATCCCCTATGCTTCTGTTTCTGAAATACTGTGGTATTACACAGCCATTTTTACAAATGGGTGAAGTATTGTACTTTGTTATTGCCAAAAGCCTATAAAGTTATATGTAAACTACAGGCACCCTATTTGGGTAGAAGTACAGTTATATGCAAGTGCATCTGGTATGCTTGTATGCAAGTGTGTTTTCCTGTGTATCTATACAATTACTTTTTTGAAGCTCGTGACTACAGTGTTGCAAATACCCGAAAACACCTTTATATTTTCATACATCTGAGTATAGTTAAACTACTCGCTGTGAAAAATGACTCGTGTTTTAACAAGGAAAGTTATGAATTTATATTAAGTAAATGTCCATCTCAATCTTCTTCACTTATACAAGAGGAATAGCAGACGTAAGACTCTACAGGACTCTAAACATGCTTTAGCTAATTACAATAGCTTAAAATAAATTCTAATCAATACCTTTTGTTTTAGGAGTTTCATACTTGTTTTTCTTTGTTGCAATTGAGTTTGAAAACAGAGTGTGACAAAGAGACTGTATATAGTATCCATATGTTGGTATCATGGGTATGCCTCTAGTAAAATGTATACACATACAGCTAACACTGTTTGGAGCTAGGAGCTTTTTCCTATTTCTGTGACATAGCTCTTCGTCAGTTATTTATGATAAAGGTAACTTCAATTTCATTTTTCTAGATATTACATGTATGTATTCACATGTCTACACACAGAGATGAGAAATAATTTTGGAAAGAACTGCAGTAGCCTGCAACCATTCTATGACACTGTTATATTAACATTTTTGTCAAGACTCCATTCATGGTGTTTATTTTTTTATTAGAAGTCTGATTCTTGACAGAATAGCTTACTGGCACTAAAGCAAAAATAAATGTATAGAAAATAACATTGAAATGTCCCAGATCATAGCATTACCATCATCAGTATTTTAAGTAGTTTTAGGTTTTCTTGCTGGTATTGAATCAGTTTGCAGTTTATGCAATTTCTAACTATGCAACATAGAATTTTGTGGTTTGGGTGTTTGGTTTTCCTTTTTTCACTAAACCCACAGTTTTCAGAACAAGAAATGCATTTGAAACAAATCAGAGTAAATATTAGATGCTGGTACGTTTCAAGGCATTATTATCATGATGATTTTTAAGAAGAGGAAAGGTTAAGCTGACGTCTAACACTTGCACAGTAACAGCACATCTGTGTATCTAGGTGTTGATAAAGACAGATGGTACATTGAGTAACAGATGCTGATGTAAAACATGCAATATGCAATGTAGGAGTTGAAAAGAAATCATTTGGGCTAGATCAAAATACTAAGGTAAGACTGCATGTATCACAATGTGTCAAGATTAATTGCTTTTCTAAAATTAGAACCACAAAACCCTGAAATAGCACTAACTGATGGAACTCAGAAAGGTTTTGAAAAATGCAGGTCTTTAGAATGGGGTTGTTCAGATGCTGCTCAGAATGATTAGCCTTTAGCACCTGAATGTGGGCTAGTAAACAGAGCAATAAGCGAAGAAGGGGGCTAGGGGTTGGAACCAATACATAGAGGCTCTGTTTGATTCTTGGCTCCTTAGGGTTTGACTGAACAGGTTTGAGAAGGAAGTGCATTCTGTAGGAGAGCCATGGCAGAGTCAGTGGTAGCAGCTTAATACATTTTCAAACCATAGTACCAGAAAACTCTACCCTTGATCTAAACCCAAGGTTTGATCCATCTTCTTAGTTACCTCAGGTATTATGGTACTGGTGAGGACTGAGAAAGTTGTTCTGATTTGAGTGTAAGTAACAAGCTGAAATGTTCAAGACAATTACTTTCCGAGGGATTAGGCTTTCTAGTCTTCTCAGTTTAGAAACTGAAATTATATTGTTCATACACTTGCAGAATAGGAAAACATGACAGTGTGATAGCACCAGGGACTACTAGTATGCAAGGATTATATTTCTGCTCAGAAGGAAAGGATATAATTTAGTCCAATTCAGTAGTTAGATCAAATGGGGACATGAACTCTCTTAGTAGGTGTCTCATCTTAATAGGAGCCTTCAATAGAAGTCTTCAAGTATTGTCAGATGTACAGTACCCTGCTATTCACTTACAAATGGCCTAACAGAGTGTTCCCAACATGATACAGTGATAAATCACAGAAGTGCCAATTAAAATGGAACACTTATTGTGTCAATCATTTAAAAGTACTGTTAAGCTCTCATAACACTCTTTCAAAAATAAAAGGTATAATAAAAGCTTTATATGCAGAGCTTCCTCTTCACATTGCTGCCTCCTGCTAATAGATGGGTTCTTACAAGCATGATTATAGTTGGAAATCTTTTGCTTTATCATTTTCATGTTTTCAAATTCCAATGACTCCAATTGATGGTATTATTCTTCTCATAAAACTGGACCTAAATACTGTCTTAGGGCATTTTTTTTTTGTAAATAGTTGGCTTTTACTGAAAGTTTTAAGCCTCAACACAATCTTTCTTGCATCCACTCAAAAAACTCCAAAATCTCTGCTCACAAAACAAAATGTGAAGATACGAGATGAAGTAAACTGGAGAACAAATATGTCTGATATTCACTAGCACCAGCTACCAGCTTAAATGGATTAAAAAATTGTCGTTATGGGAACTGCTCCTTTTTCCTCTCCCTGTTTGCCAATCTGTACATTGTTGGTCTGGATGAAGTTCAGATACGTCTCTTTCTTTGTTGTCACTGCATAGCCATTTTTTTTTCTTCTTCTTTAACCAAATTATTTTCTAGCTTTGTGATGAGAAGTTTGTATCACACTGTCCCACTTAGTTGTCTTTATGCCAGTCTAGGGTAGCATAACTGAGTAGAATAAAAACAAACTGGCCTTGACATGGGTCCCATGTTTTTTGAGTCAGCTTCTAGATGGCTTCCAAGGGTTACATGAAAATTCTCATTAAAGGATGGTGTTTCTAATTTCTGTCTGACCAGAAGGGCTTTTTCCACCAAACATCATAATTTGTCTTGCTACTGATATGTTCAGCTTCCTCTCCTTTGGATTTATAGCTCACCAACACATTTGTGCTGCAGCCTATTACATGAACAATTCTGATTGCAGAATTATAAATTTCCATCCACATTTGTCCCTTCTATTTAATCACTGCTTTACCACAGAGGTAAGCCTTCTCTCCTTAACTTCTTTTATTAAGAGCTTAGGTGCGGCAGCATGTTTATTACAGACATTACAATTGTTATGCACTTATCTTACATACTGTATTATTAGCAATAACAGGGCACAACAGAGTGAACCCTTCACCTGAATTTGTTTCCTTTTATGGATTTTTGCTAAAACCATAAGTGCAAATTTTCATTGCAGCGTGTGTGGGTTTAGCCACACAATTCCCATTAATATTAAAAGGAATCATGCAGCTAAGTCCCTGCACACCACATTGAAAATATGCCTTAATGTTATTTTAATGAAGATTCTTTTATGAGTAAATTATTTCAGAGTAGCTAAGCAGTTATTATCTTCCTCAGTTACTAGTGATCGCCCACAGGGTAAGTGTTCTCTAATATTAAGTTGCAGCCCCTGCGCCTTTGCCATGTTGTTATGGGACCTTTCTAGTTATAAACAATTTTCATTGCAGTGTGCAATTAGAAACCAGCCAACAGAGTAAAACAGCAAAACTTGGGTTTGGCTGCAAGTTGGAGCTGCCCCTGGGGGTCTTTAATTTATACTTTGCCCTTTTTGTATAATCAAGGTTTTTTTTTGAAATGTGACCAGTTTGTTCCTTAGAGGGAACATTTCTCTCCTTCTTGAGGTTTATTCCACCCCGTTTGTGGTTTACAAATCTTTCAAGGTTGTTCTGGATAGTTAGTCATATGCAGAATGAGAGTATAAGCTTTTAATGAAACTTGGAACCATAATTTATTCATTTAGGTGTACTTACAGTTCAGTTTTGAAACCTGGCAAGTAGCACCCAGAAATCTACTGCATAGTTAATTAGTGTATGTGAATGCTGTTCTTCCTTCCATGCACAAATTATATTCAATAGCAACTACTTTTTCCGCACATAGAGGTGGGTGCCACCACAGACCTGCCTGCATGCATGTCTTCCTATTCCTACACCACCCTTCCTCTTCCTCTCCCTGCTCAGGAACACTGCATTTTATTCTTATCTCTTTGGGTTGGAGCACTATAGACCAAAACACTGTGGACTGAAGTGCTGCTGATGGTACTCTTTTAGAAAATGCTGATTAGATCTATAAAGAACATCTGTAAATTGCTATGACACAATTTTTCAGAAAGTCTTTGTTTCTTTTTTTTTTTTTTAACAGCCAATGAAATAAATGGTCCAGTTTATTACTTGGTTCTAGTACAGGTGTTCATAATCTTTTATCAGTTCTAGAGCAATTTTTTTGCCTCTTTCTACTAGACTCATCTAGGCCACAGGACTCAACTTTGGCTAACACACATATGTATAACATAAAACGTATTTTGAGCCGTCTCCTTTGTGTGGATGTATTCTCTTAGAGTGATGGTAAAATGTAATCCAAACCAATAAAAATTACATTCTGTGGTTAAGCAAATTGCACCAGTTTTATAATTTATATAAAGTTATTCACTATGGAATTACTTTGATAGCCATGAAACAGTAAAAGTAGCCAACTGCAATGTTTTGCTGGTTTGTTTGGTTTTTTTACAACTTACATCAGGTCTTACAGTTTGATCTCTAGAAGAGGTGAAAAAAATCTCTTCTATGGGTTGCATGAGTATTCCTCCTAGGGATCAATATAATCACCTCATTTAAGCTGTAGACTGCTATAATCAAGAGAATCAAGAATGCCATTTACCGTGTCCTTGCCTCCCTCAGTATGATTCCACGTAAGTGATTTCTTTGAGATCATGTCCTAAAGGCAGAAAAGGTTTAACTTGTGAATATATGAAAACTGATTAACTTCTATTGACACTGGCTGATCTCACAAATTTGTTTCTTGCTGCCTACTGATAAAGAGTTCATGTGATGTGTCACAGCCTATGACAATAGTAATGAGCATTAATCAAATTATTTGCCCTCAGTGTATCACATTACCCAAAAGAAAGCAATCCACAGACTCAATCAGTTTAAAAGGACTTTTTCACCAGCCTTAAGAAATAAAAACTAGGCTAAAAATTTAGTAAATGTGGATTTTTTTCCTCATTTCTTTTTATTTTTTTCAGTAAATGCTAGTTTTTAGATATGAATCATACATATTCCAACATAAAATAACAATTTAAACATGTATTTTTTTTCAATATGTGAGTTGAACACTATTTTTGAAAAGTGGTCTAAATATTGAGTAGACATTTTCAAAAGGGATTCTAATTATAAAATCTGTTTCACTCATTCCAGTCAGCTATGTATAAATGAACACACTTTAAGCCATATTTCACAAACTGTATTAATTTCAGGTCCTCTGTCTCCTTTTTTCCATTTCCCCTATTGATTTCTGAAAAACAGAATGATAATTGATTAGAATGAATGTGTATGCTCCAGTCAATTTTGATATTTCATTTGCAACTTGCTTTGTGTAATGTCCCGGTCCTTTGATCTAATAATGAAAATGTGTCAGTATATTCTCATTACAGAAACAAGGTAAAGCAGCCCAGGCCTCCTGGGGACAGTAGGACTACAATATGTGAATTTAAATTGCTAAGCTACAACACCCATACTCCATATTTTGTAAATAGTGTGATGCTTTATAAAAACTTACACTTAAAGTTTAGCAATAACACAAATGAGAATTTAGACACTATGTACATGAGACAACCGGTAGTTCTGGAATTTATTTTTTTTTAATTATTATTATTCCTCTATTTATGTATTCTAAGTAACACGCGTTACATGGATGTGTCTTTGGCAGCAGAAAACATAAAGGAGGGAATAGAAAATATTTATCCATATGCAACTTCAGCAACATCCATCAAGAGAAACCTTGAAAGAAAACAGGCATGCAGTAGGCAGATGAACTTTTACTTTATATAATGAAGGGGTAATGCCTTCATTTATGACTACTTGTGCTATTACTTTGCTGAATGGCATATTTGGTACCAAACTGAAGATTCTGAAAAGGCAGTTGGAAAAAACTTTTAGCGGAAAAACTTTGTGCTTGTCCCAGCTTTCAGCTTTGGAGTGATAATGTTATTTCAACATCTGGCATACATATCATAAACTCACTTGTCAGCCTCAGGAAGGTCACAGCTGGAGTCTCATTTGTAGAATTTGTAGAAGGTGATCATAACTGAAGTAAAAAATATCAAAGCTGGTTTAGCTTAAAAATTTGATCTTTTTTATAAAATATGCTGCTGGATTATCAAATGTTGTACCTTGAATATATAATAAAATTTCTTAACATAAAGATCCAATTTTTTAAATACTTAAAATTTCAAGAAGAAAGTTTTTTTCAAGAAACAATGTTTTATAGTCTGTCTTGAGGAATAATTCCTTCCATCTGGGCCTTTTGTTTGTGTAACAGGAGTTTCAATACGTTGCGTGAACAATATCAGTCTATAAATAGTAGTATTCTCTTTGTTTTGTGTTAACCATGTAGTGTGATATGCATCACATATGCTTGGAACTTGGCAAGAGACATTTCTTTGGTTTTATGAAAGTTTTTAAGATGAAGTAAACAACATATTCTATGCAAGCATTAAATCAAGTTTTTAAAAGTAGAGTGAAAGTGAATACAGATTCTCACCCATGTGAAATTTTAAATTATACATTATTTAACATTATTTCACACTATACAAGCCTTTGTCTTGAAAGCTCCCAAGGACAGGGATTGCACAGCTTTCTGGATGCTCTCTTCTAGTACAGCATTACTGTCCTCATGATCTTTTTCCTCCATTTTCCAGATTGAAAATTCTAAATCAAAACATGTAGCCACAGTACCTTTTGTATCACGTACCACTTCCTAAACCAGTTCTGCTCTGTCATCTTCATAACATCCTTTCAATTATTTGGAGATCTATTGTTCTCTTCTTCAACAGGTTAAACTAGTCCAGCTTCTTCTAAACCTCCTTTGAGGTTATTTGACCTTAGTAGCTTCTATTGAACTCTTCCAATTTCAGTGTCCGCCTTTAGATGTGTGTGGTGCACAAAACTGGGCAAAATATTCTATGAGAGACCCTGCCATATAGAGGAGGAGTATTACTTCCTTAAATCTGTTGGCTGTGTTCCTCCTAGTGGAGGTCAGTCTGTCTTCTGCTTTATTAACCACGAAAGCATACTGGTGGCTTGTGTAGAACTTGGCATCCACTGTGATCCACCAGTCTTTTTCAGCAGGGCTTAATCAGGCAGTCAGTTCCCAGCCAGCCCTGATGTATAGGCCTATTCTGGAGATTTCTTATCTTCCTCTTGAATATCAGAAATTTTCTGAGGTGATTTGGTCCTTTCTCTGGCTCAGTCTTTCAAGGTGCTCAAGATCTTTCTAAACTAAAATGGTACCATGCCAACCACTGCTCTTGACCTAATATCATAGATAAAGTTGTCGAGGGCACATTCTGTCTTATCACCCATGCAGCTGATAAAGTTAATGCACAATATCTACCCCAGTGCCAAGGGACTTGGTTTGATAATGACTTTTATCCACTGATTAGTTGTCTTTTAGATTAGGGGTCCAGACTCTTCTCAGTTCAGACAACAGTGCATCCAGCCAGCCGATACCTCCTCTGCTTCCAAAACTGAATGCTGTGGGGAACAGCAACAGTAACATTAATAAAAATAAAGGTATATCACATCCTCTTGTCAATGACGCTGGACATTTAATCACAGAAGGCAAGCATGCTGGTTAAGTGGGATTGTAACAGTGTATATCAGTGCTACTCATTCTTATTACCTTCATGCCTTGCATGGTTTTGGAAATAATTTATTATCCATGATATTTTTCAGTAGAAATGTAGCTCCCTAGAGAAGCCAAGGGTTTTTGTTGTATAAGTTTTTTTCCAGTTGTCAAATACTTCTCCTAGTCACCATGGCCCTTTTAGAGTGTTAGTGGTCTTGCAATCACATCACTGTTCTTTCATCTATCTCAGGTGAATCCCTTCTGTCTCGTGAAATCTGGTAACCTCCAGCTTCTTTGGTTCACTGCTCCCTGTTGGTGATTGTCTTTCTTCCCAAATGATGTTCTTCCTTTTTTTCATCCAGAAAACCCAAGGATGTTTTTTCCTTCTTTTTGTCATTTATCATGCCTTCAATGTTCTTTGTTTTTATTTTAGAAAACTGATGTATAAAAAGTCCTTCCGAGCAGTACAGATGAAACCAAATAGTCAGTAGGTGAAGTGTCATTATAAGTTAGACATTGTTCACAGACAGAAAATAGTGAATATGAAGACATTAGAAATATAGTTAACAATAAAAATGGTTTGTATGTAAAATGCAGGTGAGAACTCATGTTAGGAACTCATGTTTCAGTGATCAGCTGCAAGTAGGAGTGAAGACAGGCAATAAAACCTATAGATGAAAACATCAATTTAATGAGTACTTGAAAAATCTACAGCAGAGTTCAGGCGAAAAGTCACCCTGTTAACCAATGAAATTTGATAGTACTATAATCAGCATAGACTGCAAAGTTGTAATCTTGAATTTTAACTTAAATTTGAATTTTCTGAAAAGAGAAAAGAATATCACTGTAGAAGTCTCAATGAATACTTGTGTTTATTTGCGGTGGTAGATACAAAGGGGGGGAAAAACACAAAAATGACAGAAAATCAAGCAAGTAGTTCTGTGAATAGCATAACATATGAAAATCAGCTTCCTGTAGCTTCAGAGAATAATGTCCAGCTACCAAGTGAATTCTCATAGAGTGTTTAATAACGTATCTAAGCTCACTGAAAATTCTCTCATTTAGAGCTAATACCTTGGGTCTCTGTACTCTTCCCAGGAGGGTATTTCAGAAAACTGAAGGAACTAATGTATATTTGAGATCTCTCCCATTCCCAAATGTGCTTGAAACCACTGCAACCAAAGCAGAGGCCTGTGATATCCATAAACCAAACCCACTCTGATTAGGATGCAGATGAAAATATTACTTTGCCTTGAACCTTTAGTTCATGAAGTGTTCACAAACTATGCATCTGAAAAAAGTATACAATTATTTTGTTACACCATCACGAAATAACCAGGTACAATTTATAATGATGTTACCTAAATGTGTGAGCAAGGTGAGCACCCTAGGGGCAAACAAAGATGGGTGCAGTTGTACATTGTAGGAACAAAAAGTTGGTAGGCAGTGCAGCAGATAAGGGACAAAGGGCTACTTACAGGCAGAACTTCCCACTGGATACAAAGAAGGATGAATGGCAAGACCAAAAAGAAGATAAGGAATAGTGGGAGCAGAAGATGGGAGCAAAATAGCAAAAAAAAAAGTCATGCATACAGAAGAAAGATGGATAAGAAAACCAACCAATAATTCCAATTTCTCTTGTCAAAGAGCTTTCAAGCCTGACCACATTAAAAAGAGATGTCATCAGGACTCCCATCACCTGTGGTAACTTTACACCATCAGCTCCATGGCACTGTATTCTCATGGCTGGTTTAGAATATGAGTGTTAAAGACTCTTAATTCCCTGATGTATCTATATCACCTACCTCAACATTAGTCAACAGAGATTAGTAAGTGCAGAGGGAGAAAGAAAAAGCATGGGCTGACAAGGAGACAAACAGCAAGAGCATGAAAGCCTCTGTGATGTCTTGACCTGGCCAACAGCCAAGAACCCATATAGTCACTCGCTCACCCCTGTCTCCTGCGGAACTGGGAGAAAATAGAAGGTGATGAGACTCAGGGACTGAGATAGTTTAATAGCTAAAGCAAAAGCTGCACATGCAAACAAAGCAGAAAGAGGAATTGAGACACTAGTTGCCATTGCAGTCAGATGTTTAGCCACTTCCTGGAAACCAGGGTGTCAGCATGTGTAATAATAGTTTGGGAAGAAAATTTCTATAACCATGAATGCCCTGCTTCCTCTTCCTTTACTTGAGCTTTCATTTCATTCCATGTGGCCAGTTAAAGTTAGCTGTCTCTATCTACGTCCACCTACCAACCTCTTGCTCAAACCCAGCCTACTCACTGTGGGGTGAGGAGGGCAGACTGAGAAACAGAAAGCCTTGACCCTGTGGAAGCACTGTTCACAACCTCCAGAACTTTTTATTACTAATATACTAAGAAACCGTATATATTATGTACTACCACTCATATTTTAAGATACATGTTTTAGCTGTTTCTGAAAATGAAATTTAGGCTACACTACCTACTTAGTCCAAAAAAAAAAATTGACCATTGCCTGTTGTTCAAATGGCTCAATTTTGAATGATGACATTTTGTAACCTGGATTTTGGATGAGGAATCTCACAAAATGAAACCTAGAGATTCAACAACTAGCAAAAGCAGCAGCATCTTTATAAATAAAAAGAAGAAAATGAAATTTAAGTATATATTTGTGAGGAAAAAAATACTAGAAAACTAAG
>VXBH01007071.1:39653-50605 GCA_013400035.1 Rynchops niger | reverse complement strand
TAACAACAAAAAAACCCAAATGCCCAGAAGAAGGCATAAAACATATTTCAAATTTATTAAGTATCTTAAAACCGGAAAATTTTAACAAGAAGCGTGATTGCACAAAGTGGTGTATACTGTTCATTTCAAGAATTAACTATAGGAAAAAAAATACTAAAAAGCAAAGTATTATGCAACTCAATCATTCTGAGGTTGTATTCAGACATAGTATCAATTATATATCAATTGTAGGTGTTAATAGAACTGTTTTTCTATTATTTAATCAGATATATTAGAAAATATTATTTTGAGTATTTGGTTGACCATGCAACTGGTCAAATAATGTTCATCAATTTAGCTGAGGAATAACAGCAAAAAAATAATCATATAACATATTCAGCAAATATTTTTGCACTTGAAATTGTCTCTAATCAAAATGTTAATTTGTGAATTCTGTTGTTCAAGTCCTTCTATTACTCAGTAATTTTAGCTTGAACTCCAGTAGGAAAAGAGAAATAAAACCTACAGTTGTCTCTTTTTCACAGTTCCTTGATTGTTTTTCTTTCTAAGGGGGAAAGCAAGTTTCATCTCATAAATATTAACGATCAGTTTTATATTCCACTTTCCTTATTCTGATTCCGGCAGCATGTAGGTAAGTCTAAAAGCCTCTTTTATAATTTCTGTTATAAATATTCCACTCTACAACTGGTTACATTGAGATCAAATTGTCCTTTCAAGTCTTAATTAACTTGAGATGGTCACTTGAATTGTGTGTTTGCTTTATAGGTGTGTTTTAAGTTTGTAAAGCCTGATCTAGCTCGTTACCTCTGATTGATGAGCATTTCTGAATACAGAACCATAGTAAAACATCACAAGTGACTGCAAAAGAAAGAGCTTTTTCAAATACGTAGAAAAGCTGTAATTTAAAAGTTGAGCAATTCAATTTATAACACAAACATCTTTCTGTTTGTCTCATTAAATGTTACAGGAAAACTTTTTGAAATTGTTTCTTTATATAAAACAAATTCACTATAGTATAATTAATGTAACATAATTAATAGGATACATAAAGTTCTCAGTATGGATGTGAATGCTAAAAATATTATGGAAAATGTTCTGCATAATGATTTGCTCTATATTTAGTAAAATTTCATTAGTGCATGTACAAGTAAGCTAAACAGTCTGCATACTTAAAAGCGCCTAAGTACTCATAGACATGACCAACTGTGATGTCTCTAGTGATTAAACAGCAAAACTGTATTAAAATAGCGTTAAAGATTTGGCCAAAACCTGCCAAAAGCCAGAAGGTTCAGAGTTATAGGAAGAACATTCTCCCTTGTGTCACCCTAAGGGAGCTGCAAATGCACTTCCTAATTGATAAATTTGGAAGAAATGGTGATCTAGCATCCATAGATCTGTAGTAGTTTTTACCAAATGCAGAAATTCAAAGGTGCAGGAGTATACTCACATATTTGCACTTAGATAAGAAACTCTAGTGCAAGAAAACTGTGACAATGACCAGTGTCCTTGGATGCAAATTAAGCTTGAATTCTGAATCACATTATTCTGCCTGGCAATATTTAAACCTAGGTGGATTCTTTAAAATTGAAAAATAAAATGCATTTTTACATTAGTTGTAGAGGTTTTGCCTCTCAATCCAGAAAAAACATGATGCATTTTGAGCCATGAATGTTACAGATGTAATATCCTAAACTATGTTTACGGGTAACAAAATTTCCATAACTTTCATTAGGGTTGTGGGGTTTTGTTGTTGTTGGTGGTGGTTTTTTACTTTTTGATTTGGGTTTTTTTGTTTGTTTCTTTGTCTGTCTGTTTGTTTGTTTGTTTTGTGAGGTTTTTTTAAGAAAAAAGGGGGGAAAGAGGTGGGATTAATTTTTAAAGTGCTTGCTGCTGGGTTTTGATTTTTTGTCTTAGTTTGTTTTTTTTTATCAATATTATACTAATATTGATGTATTAGTATGACAAGATAGTTAATGCCATTCCTAAACTCTAGCAATTTACATTTCTCTAAAGCCATGGCAAAATTCTCCTCTTTACTGAATACTTCTGGGATTTCTTATAGCAAAAAAGATCAGATGCTAGCCAAAAACTCTCAAAACTTCTTCTACTTTATATCTTCTTATTCTAATGGTACTGCTGGTCCTGGAGCTGTTCTCACAGGGCAATAATACCATACTGTCTTGAAGACCCTCTGGCACTGTGCTCTATGTACTGAATTTTTAAAATACACCTTTTAAAATTACTTGACTCATCAAGGTGTTTTATCAGATGCAGTTAACATCAGCACTTTGTACATGGTGTGACGTAAATGTTAACATAATCAGGTATCACATATCATATATCCTCTTGTTATTGACAATGGAAAGAAAAATATTTTTAAAATCATGTTTACATCAAAAAAATTAAAACCCCACCAAAACAACAGAAAAGCAGAACAGAATCTGTTGGAGTGAGTCCAGAGGAGGGCCACGAAGATGTTCAGAAGGCTGTAGCACCTCTCCTGTGAGGACAGGCTGAGAGAGTTGGGTCTGTTCAGCCTGGAGGAGAGAAAGCTCCTGGGACAACTTATAGCAGCCTTCCAGTACTTAAAGGCGGTCTACAGGAAAGACAGTGAAGCACTGTTTATCAGGGAATGTAGTGATAGGATGAGGGGTGATGGTTTTAAACTGAAAAATGGTACATTTAGACTAAATATTAGGAAGAAATTCTTTACTGTGAGGGTGGTGAGACACTGGCCCATGTTGCCAGAGAAGCTGTGGCTGCCCCATCCCTGGAAGTGTTCAAGGCCAGGCTGGATGGAGCTTTGAGCAGCTTGGTCTAGTGGGAGGTGTCCCTGCCCATGGCAGGCAGGTTGAACAAGATGATCTTTAAGGTCCTTTCCAACCCAAACCATTCTATGATTCTACAATTCTACAAACAGAAGATCTTCAGGAATGGTCTGAAGCCAGAGTAAACTTCTGGAGTTACGCAATCCACTTGTAGGTAACTTTTTAGGTATAGAATATAAACCTGGGTGTGGGGTGGTATTAAAACCCTTCTACATATCTAATGAAGTAACAATGGTACTATCATCCTGTTTTACAAGGCAATAATCCAGCTGTGAGCTGGATAACTTACAATGCAAAATACACATAAACCAGCATTTCAAATAAAGCATTGTGAGGGTTCTAATAGCATTATTATGAGCATTTTAAAGAAAGCTTTTTCGAAATAATGTTTTAAAACCCAAACAATTACCAAAGAAAATAAATGACATACCATGTGAAAGGAAAGATCAGTGAAATAGATTAAAGGTGATGATACTTATTAAGTGCAAGCAGATTTTGCTGCTCTCAAGGTGAATGAACAGGTGAGGTGTAGCAAATGAAATGTTACGATAGGAATAAAACTTGCAGTCTGCTGGTTATTTTAAAATCTTTCTCTGATAAAAAGTTGCAACTCTCAGAACTCTTACACCCATTACACAATCATAGAAGTTTTACAGAAGGACTGAAAATTCTGACTAGTGAAGGATTTTTATTTCATGAAACCATTTGAGTATATTTATTTTCTCGCTTCTTCCCAGTTACTCATTGATGAAAAAAAAATCCATGACATTTCAAAAACCTTGAAAGTCTGGTAGAATAAGACTGCAAAATATAAAACAGGATTGATCAGTAATATGACTCAGTAATAACTAAGTGAGAAAAAAAGTTGCTTTCTTGTACTCAGAAAGCAAGGCTAAACAAAGCACCTGCAGCATGCTCCAGCAATTATTGTTCTTTCATTGGTAAATAGTTCATTGGTAAGTAGCAGCAACTACAGAATGCTGATAGTGTAAAATGAGGTTTCAGTAAGGCACAGTACTGAAACATATACTATACTGACAAAAACTACAGTGATGAACAAATGAGAAGAACCAATACAGCTTAGAACAAAAAACAAGTCTGAATCAGCAGATGGGTAGACAGGATGAAATTATTTTTTTTCTTTGATGTGTAAATTGTTATTGTGGCAATCTAAAAACATTTAGGAGTAAATGTTAAAAGCATTTCAATAAACATAGTTTTTTTCATTTCCAGAATTAAAGTGTATTAATGGAAATGGTGCATAATGTTCAACTTTCTGACATGCACTCCTGTAGATTACGTATGTACCCTTTGAAAAGAGTCTAGTCTATCTATATAACGAGATCTCAAAAATTTTTATCTCTTTTAAAATAACCTTTTCACATCTACAAAGTTTATCGTGTTCTGCTTATCTGAAGCCACTTGTTCTGTTCTCTAGGCTTTCACCCTACCCTGTGCATGCAAAGAACAGAATAAAACCAAAAATGCCAGTAGACAGACCCACCATCATTCAGCATATTTTCAATAGTTCCAAAAGGAAGGCAAAAAGGAGAGAAATACTATTTATATAGTATTTCTCCAAAGCAGGCTATTTGGGTGGAAAACTGATTCCAAAGTGCAAATCTGTCATGGCATTTTTGAAGAAGCCCCAGCAGCAAGGCTTCTGTTCATCTCAGCTTTAACAGTGTGATATGGGCAAGAGGTTGATCCTTCAGACTATATTACCCTGGACCACGTAACCCCTTACAGATTAACACTAGCGGGAAGGAAAGATTGTTTTGTGATTACCACTTGTAGGGCTTAGAAAATCTAAGTTAACAGCTCTGCCAGAAACTGTCCAAGCAACTTCCCACAATGTATGCAGTTCTCAGCTTTTAAAAGGGAAATAATTACTCCTCACTCAATCACACATATTTTGGGGGGGATCAAAACAAATCCATCAGCATTACTGGATGTCTATATTAGTGTTTACACAGAGAGAACCAGCTTCTCACAGTCTAACATGAGTCTAAGACAGTGAAGACACAGAATGAATATTGTGAAAATACACATCCTTCCCAGCTTTCAGTTTTATTGATCTCTTAAGTAATCAAACAGCCTAAGATTCTTCATGAACTCTCTCCTAGGTTTTTGTTTCCCAATGGTTCCTTTGACTGACTTCCTTAGAAAAATGTTCCTATTTTTTTCTGAACTGATGAAAACAAGGCCCGCATGGCCTATGAAAAAGGGTGAATTAGGAAATAGTTGATGTGTTCATGTCTGTCTCAGCTTAACCACAGTTAGGCGTCATACCATTATACAAAAATGTGTTCACCTGAACTGCAGACCAAGCATGCTTTGACAATTTGTTACAAGCCTCATGACAATATGAAATTTGGTTCTCTAGTGATAATCAACACCTGTTATAGAAAATTGTTTATATTTTAATCAGTCATATATTACCTACACATTAATTTTAGGCTTACTCCATTCTCCTGCCAAAGTAATTAGACATCAATTAGAGGTGGGAATATGTTTGTCATTTTGATTTCGCTATCTAATTGGCTTTTTGCCTTTCCTTTGATGTAATTGTTACAACAATGTTATTGATAACTGCAACTACAAGACCAGCATTAGGCAGTGGGATTACAAGAGGTTCCTGAAATCTTCCCAAAAGTGAGGTTCTGAAGAGCAAGAGTGTTTATGTGCATTTTGAATGTCCTAGTGCCCTTTCTAACTGACATTTTCTTTAATTTCTGCCCATATAATTTCCTTGAATTATGAGGTATGTGGTTATGCATTCACCAAAGACCTTGCATTAGTTGTTCATAAAATACATGTGCAGAGCCTTCTTTATACTAAAAAGATAAGATGTCCAGTGGAGATAATTTTCTATGATAATAGATATGTTGATGTAAAAGGCCACCNTAGGAATTTTTTCAAGCCCCATCAGCCACTGCTAAGGGACATACATACATAAACATCGTATTCCATAACACACCAAATACTTAGCTCAGTAGTGCTACAGCCTCTGTCTCCAAAACACTACAATCATGCACAATCAACATAAAAGCAAGGGGAGCTTGCTAGCACAGAAAATAAATGGGTGTATTTGTGCTTATTCTAGTAAAAAAGGTATATTTTATCAGCTCCTTTTCGTATAAATTGTATTTAAACTTTGTAAAACTGATTTTCCAAATTATTTTTTTTTAAATGTTTAATGATAATGAACTGAAAGTTCTTGTAATGCATTGTATATGTGCATAAAAAGCATACATTTAATTTTGAGGCTGGCAATTTATTTCAGGGTCAATTTACACCTTTGCAGTAGGAATTGTTATCATTTTAAAGCTGTGTGTCTCAGACGATTTGTCTAATTCCAAATACATTGCACTGTTCTTTGTTCTAGAAGAGTGGAACTTAAATTTTCTTATAAAAAATAAAAAAGGTGAACTAGATTGTTTTTAAGAAAACTGTTTCTAATATTTTATAGGTGTACTGGGATAATAATAGTAATAGTAATGCAATAATAGCAACAATAAGAGCAATAACAACAACAACAACAATAATAAATCTCTTACTGAGAAAAAGATACAACCAAAATGTACTCTAACAAAGAGTAATGGCAGAAGCCAAATCATTCTTGAAATATAAAACTTAAGAAATGAGACTTCTCTGGCCAATACCCCAGTTTAGCAACTGTGTTAGTTGCCAAAGAGAAAAGGTTACAAGAAACTAACATGTTTTGGTGATTTTACCTTGTTTGCTATCAAATATACAAGCCACAACAACCCTCAGAATCTTATAAATTTCTTTTAAAAAACCTAGTGGGTCTTGTTTTTTTAAATGATAGTGTACGTTTCTGAAATCCTGCTCTTTGCACACATTCTCTGCTCATAGAATTAGATAATTAGAGAATATTTAAAGTAGAAGGAGCACTGTTCGTGCAGTTTCTACAATGTAGTGACTGTTTTAGAGAACATTTAGAAGTTACATCTTCTGTTTTAAGAAACTTATAGTCTATGTTTATAAAGCAGGAGAAAAAAGAGGGAAGAGAAAGCCTTAATGTTACAATTTGAATCCTCCTGAACAATCTGCACTGTTTGTGAAACTGGTACCAAAAAGAAACAAGGCTAAGTGTGCAGATGCAATAACACACTGTTACAGCTGTAATACTTCTGTGATTTGAGCCAGAGCAGTATCTCATCATATCTGTGTTATTCCACATAAATATATAAGTTCAGGTGAAGATTGTATCTGTATTTTTATCACAGTACTTCATTGTACCACACGGACATACCCTACAGCTTAATATTTCCTTAACAAAAGGACTCTACTGACAGAAAAGTGCTTCCCATGAATTTCTGCAGGGCTGTAGTAAGACAGTTACCTCAGACAGTCTTAAACATTGATGGTATCACAAATTTTGTTTTTAACACCTATTTCAAGATAATCTTTCCTTGAACACAAGTCTCATTCAAGATGAGGTAATGGAACAGAGATGGGCAAAAGGTCACTAAGGTGAAAACCCACCCTTTCTGCCGAAATATGTTGTTTACCTGTCTTTTTTGGAGTAATGACAAGGTTAGGAAGCATCCACAAAATACACATAAACTTACCTTCTGCATTCCACCAATATTTGTCAGGTCTGTATAATCATATGTATGACTCCGGGAAACAGACAACGATTATGGGCACATGCTAATGCAGGAAGGTCTGGGCAGGCTGGTACCTCACACAGTTCATCAAAATTGAAAGCAGAGCCTGGCTCCTGGGACAGATGAAGACCTGCAGCAGGACAAGCTTGGGTCAAACCAGACCATCAGAAAAGGCCCCAGGGCCCAAGAAGCACCAGGCTGTCTGCAAGGCAGCAGTACCCTGGGCACCAAAGAATTCGCCACACATTCTGGGCTATACGAGCTAGGACGCTGCCAGAGGGTCTGGGGAGAGATCCTGCCCTGCTGATCAGAACCCTTGAGAGAAGCCTGAGTGCTCTGCCCATCCTGGGGCTCTATCACATGATAAATGCACCAGTGTATTGGAGCAAGTGCCACAGAGGCCAGTGAAGTGGCTGGGGCTGGAGCTCAGGGCATCCAAGGACAAGGTGGGGAAGATGGGCTATTTCAATCTTAAGAAGAGAAAATTTCAATGAAGAGTCTATTGTTGTCTTCATGTAAGTGGAGAGAAAACAGGGACAGACTCTGCCCATAGGTGCACAGTGACAGGTCAAGAGACAACAAAAAAATTCAAGTTAGCTGCAACGACTCTATCCTTATTCCCTCTTTCCTTTTCCTTTTCCTTTTCCTTTTCCTTTTCCTTTTTCTCTTTTCCTTTTCCTTTTTTTTTCTATTTTTTTTTCCTATGAGTGTAATCAAACTGGAGACACCCTCCTTGAGAATGAGGCTGCACTAGAAAACCTCCAGAAATACTTTCCAACCTCAACTATTCCACAATTCTATCATTTTTTGATGCCTCTGTAGCAGCATGAGCTGTTGTGTGATGGAGAAGGTCCCAGAGATTTTCTTACCCTGAAGTTTGTCACTGGGTAGGCCTTTCTAGTACACATTAACTATTAAAACCATAAGAATTCGCCCCAACTAAAGAAAACAAATACAAATAATTCAACCTAGTCCTGTTTTCCCTTGAAAAATTAAAATAAACCAAAACTACTAAAAGGACAAAAAAAGGAGTGCTTGCCAGACAGGACTATTTTTAGGGGAGGAAAAATATTCCAATCATTTTTAAACACTAAGAAAAAGGTAGAACAAGACTTAAATGAAGTTTTAGATGAAATCTAACAAAAGTTTGGAATGCTGTTTGTACTTTTTCAGAGAGTAATGGGAAAGGTTGGAAACAAAAAACCTTTGCCAAAATGAGGGTAAGATGGCTGACTAATAAGGACAATGATAATTGAAACTTCTGTTGAAGGATTTGAAGATGTACCAAATACAGTTTGATTCCTGATTAACGGTTGGTGGAGAAGATTGCAGCCAGTCTGTAGAAGTTTTCATGTTCACAGGGATGAAATGATTTATTACATGTATATTCCCAGTATACAAACCTCAGATGTGAACATCACATTCACATACGTACTGTGTGTGAAAACCTCAGGAAATAAAGGAACTGCTAGTATTTGCAGATTCTGCTATGACATTAAAAGCTTGCTTCTCTTTGTGATAAATGTATAAACCAACAAGAATCAAGACAGAGCAGACGATTTATGCAGCTGCTACAGCAAGTACTTCAATCACATTTATTCGTCATTTTACAGCAATTCACATGTGGATAACATTGAGATTTACATGCTGAACTGCCAGTTTTTAGGAGTTTGTCAGCTTATGAATATCTAATATGAATTGAAGACCTTTCAAAATATGTAATTATCTTTCTGCCAAATGATAGATTATATAGATGGTATCTTATTACAAACTACATGTACCAGTTCAAATAGTAGTTCTAACTGCTTTAATTCATTTCTTTCTCCTTCAAGATTTAGAACGCCTTGTAAAATGATTGCTAGAAAATTTAAAAGAAAAAAAAAAAAGGAAATAAAGAGGAAAAAAAATAAATAATGGAAATTAATTCCTGTCAATAAAGCAGCCAGGAATAAAGTGGAGTAGCTACAGAATCACAAAAGAAGAACACTGTGACAAAACAAAGATAATCTTTGTTGTTAAACATGAGCAACCTGTAACAGTCCAAATACTGCACACTTTTTCAAACAAAGCAAAGGAAGTTCAGTTTGACCAAGCTTATAGAAGGTCATACTGTATATTGTGCTGTTTTTAAATTGCATTTAAAAACTAAAATAGAATTTTAAAAAAGAAAAATATTTTCTTAAACATATTGGGCAAATGACTTCTAAAATAACCTGTATCTTGACACTCATATACCTTTCAGTAATGTTGATCTACAGCATCTGATAATGTGGTCAAAGGAACTCCTGTAGGATCAAAATTCCACTTGATTATGTAAGTAACTTGAGGCTGGCAGAAATAGAGATGCTGACTAAACAGCATATTATATTTGAATAACCACTGCCATTGTGCAATTTAAAAAATCAAATAGCTGTCACATCTTTAATTGACCTTTGTCAATGTGTGGTAGTTCTGGACTTCAGAGGCAAGTCACTGCATGGCTGTAGCAGTTTTGACTTTAAATTCTTTATTCTGACAGTAGCTGGAAACAATGAACATCCCTGTTTTTTTAGCGATCTTTCCATAATGTGTATGCATTCATAAAATAAATATATTATTGAAGCAGCTGCATAGAATTCTTTTCAGTATGAAAATAATAGACCTCAGTAACTCTTCATATTGCCAGACCAAGCTCAGTCCGTTCATTGGGTTCACTCTCATGGCAGACCTATAAAGATAATATTGTAAATAAAAATCAAAGTTTATTACAATTTTAGAATTTGTAAGATGAAGGAAAGAGATTAAGAACATGCTGCTAAAGGGTCTCAAATGTCCAAACCTCAC
This sequence comes from Rynchops niger, assembly GCA_013400035.1. Classification (NCBI taxonomy): domain Eukaryota; kingdom Metazoa; phylum Chordata; class Aves; order Charadriiformes; family Laridae; genus Rynchops; species Rynchops niger. The sequence continues at coordinate 40,317 of VXBH01007071.1, read as the reverse complement.
TAAAGACTTGAGCTAAAACCCATGTACAATACCAAAGAAAAAGACAGTAGCAGAAGGGACAACATAAAACAGATCTCTAAGTATAGACTAATACATAAATATTGTGTCTCTGCCCATTGTCCACTATTGCTGTTTGTCTTCATTGAATTTCCTTTATTGTGAAACAGATTTTATTGGCTTAATAAGATGGTGCAAAAAGATCTTGAAGGAAAATATATTTGCTATCAGACTTTGTAGGATAGATTGCTTCTAGTGAACAAATTGCATCACTTTTGTAAGTGTAATGCTGATAAAAGAAGAACTCTTGACAATAAAAACAATAGCAGTTCTAATGCTATCACTGATAAAATAAACTATTTCAGCAGTTCCAGAAAAAGTACAGTGGGCAAATTAGAGTTTACTTACTTCTGATGTTAGCAACTTTTTGAACAAGGATGTTTCTGAAAAAATGTAACATTATAGCTTGCAAATTGGCTGTATGCTCATATAGATTTTGTGTATGAAAGCCATATAAAAGGAACACTTTTGTATGCAAGCGTGTAATTAATAGGAAGTTCAAATTCCTAAGTCTAGAAATGCCTTCTATCTGACTGAGAGAACTTTTCATAGTTTGCCAAAACTGAGATGAATTTATGTTTCAAACAGATACTCCCCCACCACACTG
>VXBH01007071.1:27577-38876 GCA_013400035.1 Rynchops niger | reverse complement strand
GTCTAGGGTACAGCAACTGCACAAGGTCTGAAAGCCTACAGCTGCTGACTGCCAATGTGGCACTCTACAGAGCTCTTGCCAAAACCTGTGTTTCTGTGAATCAATACATAGATTTTCACCTGCCCTCTTCCTATATTATGCAACTGTCTCAAAGTTCATGTTATATTTTTCCTTTCTTAAACAGCCTAAGGAGATAGAGAGTGTTGATTTTTATAAGCTGAGAAAGTAGATGTGAGTTAAGTTGCAAAGAAGCCATGTGGGTAAAGAGCCCTACTTGTTTCAGTGTTCTTATGAAGCTTAGTATGTAGTGTACTTTAAAGTTTATTTTGTTTTGTTTTATTTCTAGAAACAAACAGTTTTACAACATTTGTAAGCAAGACATGACTGTGCAATAGAAGCAAACGTGCCTTGGCAAGGTATAATTCAAATATTTGTGCCTGTGTTTATCCCCAGTTAGATGACCTTTTTAAACAGGGACAGTTGTGCTGTTGGGTTGATTATGTTACTTAAGAGGGTTGGTAATCTTTGGTCTATTGTTTTGTTTGTTTGTTCTTTTTGTATTTTATTCTCAATAATAGATTTTAAATGTGAAGAGTTCTGTTCTCAAGTGAAATGCAGATCAAACTTGCAATTTAAAGAAACCCGAAATACAGAAATTAAATCTCATACTTTCCCTACACTCTGCTTCCCAGAGTGCCTAAGTTGTAATTTTCTAATTGTTTATCCGTTGTTTTTTTGAATTTGTATCCAAGGTGAGGTGAACTACACAAGAAAACAAAAAAATCAAATTAAATCACTGATATGGGCAAAAGAAAAGATTTTAATTTTTCTTCTCATTTTTAATATTAAGTGAGAAGTTAACAATATACAAGATTAGATAAACCATACACATCTGCCAATAGTAGCTGCATGTCCTTCCTTACATTTAAATAAAACATGTAAAAGTGTAAAACATGCCAGTGTTGAGTACATATTAGAGACTGTCATACAGAGAAGATAATAACTTTGTGCTTAGGTTTTGCAAGTGTTTGTGGCTTTTTTAATCCTTATTTTTTGATTGCTAGGCTAATATTTTGCCCACTTTAAACTTTTGCCCAGTTTAAACTTCTGATTATTTCCAGAAACTTTTTATGTTCATTAAAAAACTCTTACAAGTGTCATTTTAATATTTTACTCAAATACCTGTTAGAAGTAATTTAAAATATAGTTTATTTTCCAATTAATGCAGAATCTTTTATTCCGGAGAGGACTTTACTTGATTTAACACTTACCTAGTTCTGCTATCAGGTACTTTACCACTAAGCTTGATTTAAAAAAAGATTTGCCTTGGGCAAATTAACCATCAAGCAAAGACAGAGGTGATTTGTACCACATCTCAAGTAGTGTTGAGCTGACACTGAATAAATCTGTCTTTACCATTTAATGATCTTTTTGCAGTGCTTAAAAACTCTGTAACTGAAGCACCACACAATGGCACAGTAGTCTCACTTTAAAAAACCCTTCCTAGTCTAGGTTGTTGGAGGAGGAAAAGTGGAAGGAATACAGCTGTTTAAATGCCAGAAAAATAATTTGAAGAAGCCATTTACTGTTCACTTCTTCCTACTAAGTTCATGACTGAACAAGCTGGGCTGTTTTACTACTTCTGATGCAGTTTTTGCTGACATGTTGTATTCTTTGCATTGCCCTTAACTACCAAGCCTCTTGGAGCGCCAATGGCTGATAAGTAATCAAGGGGAATTTCAAATATATAGGACATACATAGCTTTGAAAGCCAGTACCAAGCAGCCAAGGGGAAGTTCTAGGGCATTAGCAATAGTGAAAAACAAAATCGTCATAAACTGTTATATTAAAATTCAAAATTCAAAGACCAGCTAGACTCCAATGGGTAATATTAGTATAGTTAGTGTAGATAACTTAAGGCTGATTTTAAACTATGTGTGTTGGTTTGCCAGCCGTGGTCAAACTATGAAATCATGGAACACTGTATTGATCTTTATATATGGGTAGTCTACCCACACCTCATCAAGCCCTGTGTAATGTTCTAGCATTGACTAACTAACTACTGGATAACACAGGCCCATCTCTGATGCTGGATACTGTATGTCTTTGCTCCTGCGAAGATTGACAGCTCCCTCTGCTGTTCTCATCATGAGGTGCTCAGAATAAAATCTAATTTTCCTGCACACGATGTTGGACTCACAGTTTGTCAATTAATGGTTATCAGACTGGCATGCTTTCAAACATTGGCTGGCATTCAGATGCCTGATGGCACCTGTAGGACACCTGCTTGGACAACCAATCCATTTCAAAACAGAGCTTGATAGTGTTATTAAAGCAAGGTATGGGAATCAAAACCATTTTCCCATTCCCTCCTTCCCTTCCCTTTTCTATTCTATTCTTTTCCTTTCTTTTTTTTTTTTTTTTTTTTTTTTTTTATTTTTTTTTTTCTTTTTTTTTTTTTTTTTTTTTTTTTTTTTTTTAAAGCTTTCTATTTCTGTTTGTACCCATCTGGTCTATTTACCACAGATGCAGACTTATGAAAGCTGTGCTGCTTAGCAATTGAAGTCTGACTTAAGGAACTGATATTAAAGCACTGCATAGATGCTGTAACATACTACTCACCATTCTCTTCAAACCCAGTAATATGTTCCTTCTTTTCTCTGATTTTCATCTCTCCTTCATTATGTGTTTTGTTTAAATATTTAGTAGTTCCTGAAGTCAGGTTCGTAAAGAAAGTGACTCTATTCCTTTTATTTTTCTACATTTTAGATGCCATTTTCTCGTACTTTGAGAGGAAATATATAGGCTAAATTAAATCTTGTACTCCCTGAAAGAAAGCAGAAAAAGAGAGTAAGTGATGCACGTTCTCTGGCATGTTGAAGTAGTAATGATATATTCTAGACTAATCTTCTCAGGGCTGAAATTATCTATGAAGGTTTGGATAGTGCTGAATAAAACCCCACTGTATTTTTTGGTAATTTATTTATCCTAATAAATGACTGTCAAAGAAAAACAATAGCATGCACCTAAATTTTGTCTATATTAAAAATTCACTGCATGATTTTTTCTTACCAAACTCTCACATAATCACAAATAATTTTGAACGTTATTTAAGCACCCAGCACACACACAGACCATCCCATACCACCCTTAAATATAACTCAACACATTGCACTTACGGTGTAAATCAGTTGTAGTATGTATAAGATTTCCTGTACAGAAATTTTGACATAAAGCCTCCATTTGCTATAAATTAGCAGTAAAAATGCAGTGTAACTTTTTTAAAGACTCAAGTCTGAACCATTCTTTTCATGGCCTAGTTTACTCTTTCCTTACCTTATCATGTCAGGCAGAGCCCTTCATGACATTCCCCTTAAGGGTAACACAGCTAAGAACAGTTAAAATTTCTATGAATTTTTTGCCTTAGTCAAAATAAAAGATAAAACATAAATACCAAGTACTGTACACACAGGAAGCAGTTGCTGCCTTCCTGCGTCATCACCTCACTGAACTAGTACACCTGACAGTTTGGGGAATCATATTTTCTACTTAAAAGTATTGTTCACTGGAACATTGTCCAAAGGATTTTGCATGGTAATTGAAATATTATAGGTAATTTCAAAATTTTCTGATTAAGTTTTCTATTGGAGATGTAACCTTGGCATTCATGTGCTGAAATACATTAGCCCCACAATTCTGTTTCAACAATGGGCTTCTATTAATAAATCACAGTGGATGACAAAAATATTCCTGCTGGCTCCCTGGAGGGTTGATTTCTCCACTAGCTTTCTTGTGACCCACTTCAGATACCGTCACCAGAGCAAAGTAATACTAAGTATGTTAAGGATTTACCTGTTAACCTTATAGATTATTGCTTCTGAAGGATATTTATGGGCAAGCTCTGTACCTATTAAAGACATCTTTTCCCCCAAGCACAGTTACTGTTTACTAAGCAGGTGTTCTCAGTCCTACTGCATCTCAGTGATGTCCTAGTAGAAATGCTTATTTCCCATTTCTAATGTAATCAGCTCTTTCTTAGAGGGAAAGGATAATCAATGAAAGCCAAAACCCCCTGACATTCACATTGCAGAAGGGAAAAGATTACAGTTATCATTAAACCAGAGTAGTTCTACTTTAATGAAAAAGTATATATTTTCCTTTGATGATGCATCTAACTTTTTCTTTTATGTATGACTTTTGGGCAAAAGGCTTATTTTTGTCAATAGGTTTAATTATTTCTGTAGATGTTAAAAACACTGCATTAATCAAATAGCTGCATTCCCAAAATAAGAAATTATCTTCTTCACTGTGCAGCAGAAATTGGGAGCTTTACAACGCAGTGCATTCAATTTATGTTTTGTTTCTCTATCTGCACACTGAGTATACATGCATAGTCACTCACACATTCACAGTCTTCAATGGTGGCACTGCATAAATTCCCTTGCATGCTTTATTATATTTGAGAGTTCTCTTGTATAGAACTGTACAGTGTAAACGCAAGCTGTGGGTTGGCTCATTGCTGAATCAGTGCCTGATCCAATTAAAATGACATGTTAACATATTCAAGAAACCTGATTGGAAATGGTATCAGGGATATGTACTACAGCTCTGACTTTCTTCCACAAATTTTAATTTGTAATGTAATAAGTTGATGATGTGCTATTATAGCTTGTGTTAGACTTTACTATTCATTTACACTATCCATGGTACAGTGATCTTAAGCTGTCTATCTCTTTAAAATGAAAGGAAGACATGTACAGATCTCTCTTTTACTCTCTATTTCACTGTATCTCTGACGAATTTGAATTTTACACNAGTTGTGGTCTCTTGGGATCACACATAATAAACTATGTCTCCATTAGAGTAGACAGGATAAGATACAGTGCCTCTATTTGATGATTACTTACTTACCCAAATAATACTGAGTGGTTCTAAACCAAAAGTGAGAGAATTATACCTGCCAGCTGCACCTCCTGTACCCCAAAATGCATCACTCTATTTTTAATTGTCTGTTCTAACATGTAGTTCCTCTTACCCTGCTTTTTTATTAACTGATATTTTCACTGTTCAAATATCTGTCTCCTCCCCCTTTCCAATATTAACTGTCATTCTATCAGACAATTGTATTTTATGTTACATGATTTTTCCCCTTATTTCATTAAATTAACTTGGGCTTTCTGTTTATCATTAAGAAGGCACTGAACAGTCATTTTTAAGAAGGCATTGTTAGCAAATCCTTCTCAAAAGTATACATATGAAGCATGATGTATTGTATCGTCTGACATCAGTTCTTAGTTTATCGTTATTGCTGTGTCACTATTATGGGATTATCCTGATTTCTATTATGCATTGTAACTCCCATCAAGCCTTAGGGTCAGGATAAGCTATCCATTAATTGTGTTCTTATAAGAAACTAACAAATCCTCTTTAATTTGGATCTGCTTCAGTTACACTTGTTTTGTAAAATATGAGATAGCCAATTACACATGCATAATGCTGAAACCTTTTGCAACTCTCTATTAGCATAAACTTATTTGAAATCATGGTGCATTTGAGATATCCAACAGAGACATGATGCAAAAATGGAGACAATTGATGTGGTATAGCATTAGTACTTGGATTCTCTAGTAAACTTAGTCTAATTTAAAACAATAAACAAATTGATTCTATGGTTCTACAAATACTGTGCTCTAGACAATGCTCTTTTCTTTAATTTGAAGGGTGTTTCCAATTTCCCTGGATTTATAGTTCTTTTCTAACATAGAGAGATGTGTGCATGTATGCATTAATGATTCTTGCCCTACTTTCCCTAACATCTCTTTTCAAAGTTGTAGCAGTATATAGATTTGCAGTGGAAAAAATATCTTCCATGCTTTCCCCCCATTTGCTTATGTTCATATTAATACAAAGATGATTCAAGAGCAGCCTTTAGGGAAAGAATATAACACCAGAAAGTGTTTCAGGGAAGCAAGGGACCACCTTTGCAAGACAAGTCCTCTGTTCAGGGGAAGTCTGTTCCCCCTAGATTCTTGCAAGCTAGAACTTCCTCCTAAAAGACAGAGCAAAACTAGTAATACTTGATAATGTCTTGTTTCTGCCTGTCAAAAATGGTACATTTCATATACAGGGTGACATGGGTTTGTTCTAGGTACATAAGGCAACAAGTAATTAGACTAAGTTTATAAGATAAGCATAGTCAGTAAACATAATTCTAGACAATGTCCCCCTTGGCAAGGGAGGGAGGTATTTTGACAGTTTCCTACCTGCCTTACTGAAGCGCAAGAGCCTGTGAGACTACAACTCTTATCTTTTCCTAACATTCAATGGATGTAGTCACACCTCCCTCTTTGCCCTTTCCCTATCAGGTATCTGCACCACAATCGTTTGGCAAACCTACAGATGAAATACTAAACTGGACACAATTCCTATGCAGTTCTCTGAAGTAATTTGTGTTATAGAGGTTTCCTTATGAACAAAGAGAATTTGTGAGGACATAGTAATTTGTAGTAGTCCGTAACTGTATCACAAGAAACAACCCAAAATTTTCTACATATACTAAATTTTAACAAACTTGCCTATGGCAAAGTGTTTATGAAAGGCTGTATTAAGTGAAGTCATACATTATCTATGCCAAAGTGTACCTAACTGCAGTAATGTTAATAGTCACTTACAAAGCATAAAAAGGTTGATTTAGTGTAGGAAAAAAATCTTCTGTTTTTTGTTGTTTATGGATTTTTAACTAGATATTGCTGACACTAGCAAAAATGAACAGGGAACATAAGCTTCATAATAGTGCTATGAATATCAAGTCTGACATAAGTAGTAATAGATAATGTGTAATGACTTGGAAGTATAAAGAAAAGTTACAGATAGTGAGTTTGTTGTATGTAAAATTGGTGCCTTTTATATTTTACAATTTTTAACCATTACAGCATTACTCTTTGACTTGCAGGAAGGCTTCTAAAAAGAACAAAAGTTCCATAATGCTTCATTTTACATTCAGTTAAGCTTCTTAAACATTGTATTTGCTTTCTGTAACAAAATTCTAAGGAAAATGTAGAGACGGAGGTACAGTCATGACAGAAGTTGATCAAAAATAGATATTAAAGCACCACATGCTTATTGGAGAAAAGACCCAGGAAAAATGTCCTGAAGAAAATTATGAGGGAAAAAGGCCATTGCCTAAGGAAATGACAGAATGGCGATACAGAGAAATCTTCAAATGTACTGAAGGAGAGACAGCTACAGCCATGGATTGCTATGTACCAAGACAGTGGGAAAGTGTCCTTCGACAAACACAGGCTAGTGCAATGGATGGTGAGGGAGAAACAGCTCTCTGAGTGACCTATTATTGTAACAATGAGATTTAGTAATGTGGAGAACATAGCATCATCTTTTGTTCTGATTTACAGGTCAGAACAAGATACTGGGGAGAAAACAGGAAGGAGCATGTGAATTATGATTTCCCAAGGATTTTTTTTTTCAATGTGCTCAAAGAAATGAATGAGATCCCTACATGGCCTTAGTGACCTTTGGACTGTTTTTGGTTTTTTTTTTCCTTCTCTAAAAATCTTGAAAGATAGCAAGTGTCAGGCTGTAGGGGAAGGCTGAAGTAATTATTTCAGGAACACACTGGTTCTTGTCAGTGAAGTGCTTTTAAAACGAATCACTATATATCCACTTCCTTCTTCTCATACAAAGTTATATAGTTTCATTTACTATGAGATTAGATTTTGTGAGATTAGGGTTCATTCATCCATTTCCTGCAGACTACTGGCATCAGAATTAAAACCAGATTTCAGAAGTGGTCTAGGTAGGTGAGATCCATTTTCAAAAGAGCCTTAGGAATGTAAATTCTAGTGATTCTTACAAATATTTTCATTAACAACACAGATGGTAAGTGTTCATCTCTAAATTTAAGAATTCCAATTATATGCTGTAAACGAGGATGTTTGCTTTCTCTTTCCTATTTTCCTATGATTTCAAGATTCTGTCTATATGTAATTTATTAATTTGTGCTAATTGTATAAAAATTGCCACAATGTGCAGTGAGTTAGCCGGAGACTGACAAGGACCCTGACATATGTCACTTGCTCCCACTGGAAGAAGCTTCAGAGCAAACTGAAGAATCATTAGATTTAATAACTATGCTCTGAATATTGAAAAGCAGGGATATAAATAGGAAAAAAGGCTCTTAGACTGAGAAGGGGATCTGGCTTAAAGAAAAATTAACAATAAGAGACATTGACCAAAGGGGACAGAAAAAGTTGCATATTCCATAGGAGAAACCATTAGCAGAAATGTCTTTGAATACTGAAAAGCTGGTTGGTTAATTTCTGAAGACTATAGTAAAATGATTAAAAAAATCAAGGCTGGTAATGATATGCGAGCATTTTAATGCTATGTTTAGATGCGTAAATTTGCATTATTTTAAAGTTTTATAAAGGTTCAACTTTGGAATTAATTGTGTGTCTAATATGATGAGATCACTGAAATATCCAGCAGAGGAAGATGTGACAGAGAAGTGACATTTAGCTATTAGAATGTTAACATCCCTTTAACAGGCCTTATTTTATGCCTTCTGTTTGAATAGGATTTACCACAATGTATTTCTATTCTTTAGAGTAACTCAAATGCTGGAGGAGAATAAATTTCCAATCATGAATCTACTATATGTAGAATCTCATTTTGCATTCCAGTACCTTAGAAGGATACTGAAAGGTCATGTTTTGTAGACCTAATGAAGGGAGTCTGGGGGTGTGGTCAGGCTGTCTATCGTTTTGTTTCATTTTTTAAAAATCTAGCATGCAGAAGCATGAAAAGAAAAAAATCTGATTTATCATAAGGAAAAAACAGCGTTTCACAGGAACATAGTGAATGTAATCTCAAAAAAAAACCTGAAAAATTATTGCCCTTCTAAAATCTGTGTCTAGATATGGAATTATCATATGACTGGGAAGAATTCAAAATAAAGAATTTGTTTAAAAAAAAAAAAGAAACAAGAACAAAATAAATTGTTTAATCATACATTTCAAGAGGACAATTAAGTGTTAAAATCTCCAAACATATTGCTTTTCTGCTCTGTGTTGTAAAATGCTTCCATTAAACTTTCTAAGAAACTAATATTTACATTCTCAAAGTTATGTTCTTAAATATTAACCTATTACAAATATGTACAAGGCTTCAACCTACAACCTGTGACCCTTGCTGGTAGATGCTTTACAAACACAAAAGGAAGGGACATATTTCTACTATTTCATTTATGATTATATATTTATTCCTATATTTTCATTGTTAAAGATGAGAAATAAGATAAAATAAACTGGTTAGGGCCAGGCCAAAGAACCAAAGTTTATTGAATACCTAATACAATTTGACATGTGACTTACCAATATGGTTTTGCAGGATTTTGCAGATACCATGACACAGATGAGTCTAACATCATGTTTAAAAAAAAGGTATGGAATATGCAAATGGCTGCACAGGGATGAAGCAAGTTTCTACCCAGTTCAAATCACAATGGCCGTAAGTGAAGTATGGGAAAGAACAAGAATAAGGCAATCAATTACAATGTTTTTCATGGATATCCCTAGCAAAATTTCATGTTTTGGACTTACTAGGCCAGATGTAGTTTCTATGTATTTAGAAAGCTTCAGAACATTTCTGTTCCCCTGATCAACTCAGCCTATATTTGAATCCACGCCAGCAATCAGCACGCACCCTGTCCAGTCTTTGCCACCAGAGGTGCAAGAAAACAACTCCTTTTCTTTGTTTTGGATCAGTTCCTCTTACCTTCATCTGATACACCCTGGTTCTTGTTGCCAAAGGAGAGACCAATGCATATATTTTTTCCTGTTTGCTGCATTTACAGTTTTGTAGCTATCATGACTGTCCTTATCTGTCTTTCTCTTAGGCTGTAGTATCCTAGATTACTTGATTGTTCTTCATACAGAAGCCATTCCATAATTCTGAATGTCTTAGATTTTTTCTCTCTGAAAAATTTCTGTTCTATAAAGTAATTTTGGAAGGGGAGAAAAGAGCTGCACTCAGTATTGAAAAGGACAACAAAACAAAAATTTAGAAATTGTCACTGTGATGTCCTCTGGTTTGTTTCCTATTTTTCCTAATGATTCCTACTATTTCACTCGCTTCTTTGTTTTTTTTTTTTTTTTTGTTTGTTTTGTTTTGTTTTTGTTTTTGTTTTTCTTTTATCATTACTGCTCACTGAAGCTTACATTTTCAAGGAATAACGTGTTACACTGACAAGGTATTTTTGAGTGACAATGGTAACAGAGAATCATACAATAGTTTGGGTTGGAAGGGACTTTAAAGGTCATTTAGTTCAACCCCTCCACCCCCTGCAAGAAGCAGGGACATTTGCAACTAGATCAGGTTGCTCAGAGCCCTGACCAACTTGAACATTTCTAGTGATGAGGCATCTACCATCTCTCTGGGCAATCTGTGCCAGTGTTTTGCCACCCTCATTGTACAAAATTTCTTCTTTGTATCTAGTCTAAATATACCCTCTTTTAATTTAAAGCCATTACCCCTTGTCCTATCACTACAGGCCCCACTAAAAAGTTCTTTCCCATCTTTCTTATAAGAGCCCTTTAAATACTGAAAGGCTGCAATAAGGTCTCCCTGGAGCCTTCTCTTCTCTAGGTTGAATAACCCCAACTGTCTCAGCCTTTCCTCATAGGAGAGGTGTTCCATCCCTCTGATCATTTTTGTGTTTCCAACTATACAGTTTTATTAGGTTCTTCTGTAATTCTTTACAGTCAGTCTTGTCCTTTATTCATTTTATCCTGAAGAAGTTATCATCATCAGAATTTTCTCATCTTACTGCTCATTTTCTTTTCTAAAGATGTTGAACAGAAAAACTCCCAACCCATATCACTGCAGAATTCTTCTGGTTACACTATTCCCTTCTGACCACTTCTTTTTACCTTTAGTTTCCTGTCTTTTAAATAGTTATTAATGTATTTCAAACATTTACCTCCTCCCTACCATGGCTCCTTACTTTCCCCAGTAACCTTTGGTGAGGCAGGTTGTCATAAAATTTCTGGATATTCAGGTGTTTCAACATAATTACTCTTAGGTATGTGTTATTCACCTTTTCAGAACGGTGCAGTAGAGTTTATATGGGAACTCCCTTGTACAGAAGCCATGCCAGGTCTTCATAAGGACATTATATTTTTACAAATATTTTTATTTATTCTATGTCAGAATGTTGAATAGCTTGCCACATTCAGATATCAGGAGTTTCCAAGGGCACCTCTGGAATTTTTTTTTTTTTTTT
>VXBH01007068.1:8624-27720 GCA_013400035.1 Rynchops niger | reverse complement strand
TGATTAGGCTCCTCGTCTGGCACATATGCATTAGGACTGTGAACTCCATCAGTATGTGGTCACTCCAGCCCAGGCTGCCTCCAGTCTTGACTTCCCCAATGAGCTCAGTCACATCGGTGACTATCAGGTCCAGTATGGCATCCCCTGGGGAAGGGCTGTCCCTCTCCTGTCTTGCGAGGTTATCGTCAAGGCACTCCGGGAACCTCCTGGATTGTGTACAGCNATTGTGTACAGCTCGCCGTGTTACTTTTCCAGCCGATGTCGGGGCGGTTGAAGTCCCCCCCAGCAGGACAAGAGCCTTCGAGCGCAATGGCTGCTGTAGCTGGAGGAAGAAGGCTTCATCAGTAGGTTCCCCTTGATCAGGTGGCCTGTAGTAGACACCAGCCACATGTTGCCTCTATCTCTTAATTCCTACCCATAGGCTTTCAACTTCCTCTTGGCTATTTCTTTAGGAACATCTCTTCACACTCTATCCATTCCTTAGCATAGAGGGCAACACCTCCACCCCTCCTTCCTTGCCTGTCCTTTCTGAACAGCCTGTAGACATCGATAGGCACGTTCCAGTCATAGGATTCATCCCACCAGGTTTCAGGAATGGCCACTACATCCAAAGTCGTAGCTTTGCAGCATCACCGGAGGTTCGCATTCCTCTTGTTTGTTGCCCGTGCTGCGTTCATTTGTGTAGAGGCACCTCAGGTGGGCTGTTGCCCAAAATCACAAAGAGGTCCTGAACTACTGTTGTACAACAGTCTTTTTGAGTCTGAATCTTTCAAAGTAGATTTCAATGAGAGCAAAGAGATGAAGGATAAGGGGATGTGGGGACATAAGTTGTAGTTCAGAAATATATACAAAAAACTTTGTTTACTAAATATCATAATCCTAAAATGCCTTGCTAGTGGTCAGGTTTCTGAGAGCAATCTAATTCTGTATGCTACATCCTGGTACTTTTCTTTTAGGATTACACGTCTTATTTGTGGTTTACATATACAATTTGTTTAGTACTTCAGTAATATTCAGAAGAAAAATGGCTATGTATGAAGACATGACTTACTATTTCTCTGTCACCCAGTGGTAGTGGAAACCCGTTCATTCCAGGAAGGTTACTATGTAAGGTAAAACCAGAGAAATCAAAGACGAGACTTCAGATATCCAAACACTGTCAGGTCAGAAAGCAATATAGCAGGAGTGTCCCAAATATGTTAGGTTTACTGTGCATGTGTAAATTACCTTAATATGTCTGTCACAGCAGCTTATTTTCATAATACTCGAAACCCAGAGTGAAAAGGTAATACATTATTACTAAAGTAATTGTCCATGTCTGAAACTAATCACCTCTGCAGGTCAGAGTGCGTTTCTTAAACTGTAATTTTGTAAAGTCCTGTCTTTTAAAACAGGAGTATAAGCAAGATACAAATTTACAATTCTTTCTTGCAGAAAAGTTGAGTAAGATACTTCTGTCTTGCCCTGGGATTACAATTTTCATAAATTTTGGTCTGTATCTCTTTCCTAGGCCTCTAACAAGTTTAATTGCATCATAATCTTTCTTCTGCATTTCCAGAATTTTAAACTTGAAAAACCCATAAACCAAGGGTCTCATCAAGAGTATGTGGCCTAGAAAGGTCTTTTTGGAGCACCTATCCTCATTTAGGTAGTGATAGGACCATGGAATCTCAGAGTTTGAACAGTGATAAAAAGAAGAATACATTCACACATAAAGTAATATTAGCTGCTTCATGTTACTAAAAGCTTTGATATTAAGGAGTTATGCAAACTATTAACATGTTTCATAATAAAATTGTAAAAGAGTCATATCAGTGTAAGGAATCATAAGAAGGTTATCACTACTATGAAAACGTTTTTTTTTTATTCTCATATGCATGCTGTTCTAATTGCACTGAACAATTGCCAGAGGCTGTGCAAGTTTAGAAAAGAAGATAGACTTTTCTCAGTTGGAGTTATGTTTTGAATTGACCTATTGTAGTCATCACTTGCATGTACCCTCTCAATGTCTCCCCATTTCAGGCTCCAGTGAATTATGCACATAGCTGAGCTAGTCATACACACTAGCCTGAATATTGAAAGCAGTGTAGAAGTAACAAGACAGACTGTACAGTTTAATTCGTCTACCTGTTGTCACTCCCAGATCTCTTGTAGAAACTAGTCTGGCTAACTTGTCTCACGGTCACACTGCAGCCCACTAGGTAGATAGTATCTGCCTCACAAAGACTAGCTGCTCAGGTAAGGAGCTTTAGTTCCTGGTTCAATTAATAAAGTTGGAAATTTGCTACTTATTCTCCTAAGTGCATCTAAACCATCAGTAACTATTAAATATGAGACTACTTCAAGGTCTGTATACTTCCATCTCTTTTGCTCATTCTTTTTCTCTCACACAAGCAAATTTTTTTTTTTATTTATTTTTCACTTTATTCTTTGGACAAAATAGCAGCTGTATTTGTCATTCATTTTCCATGCTGTCACTTTCCTAATGTTTTTGCCCAACCCTCTGTGATTTGATCAGATGGCCATAAGGGAAAAGGATGAATTGGCACTCATTTAAACTTCTTCCTGCTAGCCTTCAAGCATGATAAGATGGAGGGAGGGGAGAAGAATAGCTGCCATAAAATGATATCCTGCTCTTCTGTGTTTCCATCACTGACTTCCATATCAAATTCACTCGTTCTTAAGCTAAAACCAGATTTTTCTAACTGTCCGTTAATACATGCTTGTCCTTTCTCTGAAAATCAAACTGGGTTCTTGTCTCCTACCTCATCACTCACAATAAAGATTATGGAATTAAAATTTAACAGGCAGCTTATGATAGTACATGGAACAGAATAACGTATTGTCTTTGTCATGCTGACAGCAATAAATATTTTGCCAATAAATTAACTGCTGCATTTCCTGAGATACTGTGGTGGGTTGGCCTTGGCTGGACGACAGGTGTCCACCAAGCTGCTCTGTTATTCCCCTCCTCGTCAGGACAGGGATGGGGAGAAAATAAGATAGTGCTAATTCAAAGGTAATAAATATAAATATAGCAAATAAACCTTAAATTAAGCAAACATGGAAAACTAGAGATGCTATGTTGTAATTCCTTTTTAGAGCTACTACTGCAATCCCACTCTTTTGTGAGAAAATTTTCCAGGAATTTCCAAGATTTTCTTGTGTTATTAGTAGCAGAATTACCTTCAAACTGAAGTGCAAGAATAGGAGGTATGGGCTCTATTCACTTCTTTTTAAAAAACATTTAAAACTTCTTCCCATTAGTCTTATCCAAGCCTAAAACAGGAACATCCTCTGTTTGACGGCATGAGGATATCCACAAGATATTTCAATTTGAAAGCAAATATTTTTGGGGAGGAAAGGGGAGGAGAGGCCTTCTTCTGGCATACATTATGCACAGTGCTCTGCTGCTCTGATGAGTATTGCCCTGAAGTTTTCTCAGTAGCATTTTGAATAGAAAAGAAATGTTAAGGATCAGGAAGATATTACAGAGTATGAATGGGAGCGGGGTCAGACCATGATGCAGTATTTACAGAGTAATTGTAAAATTAAAATAAAACCCAGTATCAGAAGGAAGGTGATGGATGAAAGGTAACACAGTAGGAAAAGACAGTTGAATAAAAATTCTGTTTACTTAGTCCAAGTGGAATATATGTCATCGAGCTGTGGTACCATATCTGTCATTATTATCCTTTCTTTCTAGTTGTACTGATTTTGGCTGGGATACAGTTAGTTTTCTTCACAGTAGCTTCTATGGTGCTGTGTTTGGGATTTTTGATGAAAATAGTGTTGATAGCATAGTCATGTTTTAGTTACTGCTGAACAGTGCTTACATAGCATCAAAGCTGTTTCTGTTTCTCATTTTGCCCTGCCAGTGAGTACCTGGGGATGCATAAGAAGTTGGGAGGGGACACAGCTGGGACTGCTGACCCCAACTAACCAAAGGGATATCCTGTACCATAAGACATCGTGCTCAGCAATAAAAGTTGGGGAGGATGGAGGAATGGAAGACACTTGGAGCTGTGGCGCTTGTCTTTCCCAAGTAACCATTACACGTGATGGAACCATGCTTTCCTGGAGATGGCTAAACGCCTGCCTGCCAATGGGTAGTAGTGAATTAATTCTTTGCTTTGCTTTTCAGCTTTTACATTACCTATTAACCAATTTTAGGTTTTATCTGTGTGGAGCTTAGCTGTCAGCTGGGCTTAAATGACAGCAGTCTTTTTATGTAGCCCAACATGGGGGTCAAAGGGTTTCAGATAGTGACAGATTTGATTTGAGTGTGCTGTAGCTGTTTAGCTACTGATTGGCAAGTTCTTATGCTTGCCATGGTGCTTGCTTGCCTGACTGTATATTGAAGTCTAGCGGCTGCTCTTTGTTTTTGCAGTTTGCTATACTCCTTACCACCTTACTCTACTGTGCCTGGGAAGAGTTTAATAACAGCAACAGCCATGTGCCTGGGATGGCAAATGACCAGGACATGGCTGCTCTTCATGTGCTGCAGTACAGGACAGGCTGGAACTCCAGAGTGAACTTGAGTCAAAGGGACTGTGACCTGTCGATAAGTCCACACTGGGAGGAGGTACATTCCGGAGCATCTGTGGCCACAGTTATGTGCATATGATAGCAGGTACACCCCTGAAGTGATTGTGGCCCAAGGATAAGTTCATGCTCGAGCTGGTACACCCAAGTGTCTGTGGCTGTGGATAAACTCATGCTGGAACACCTTGAACTTTCTGCGTCCACGGCAAAGTCCATGCCGCAGTAGGTATGCCCCTGAAAAGACTATGGCCCATTGGATATCTATCAGACGATGTGAAATACATCATAAATGTTTTATTATCGCATGTACAAACTAATAAGGAATAAGGAACATTCTTCCAGTGGACATTTGTGTCTAAGTTCTTGTGTTTGTACTGGTTTTCTAATTGCTAAAAGACAGGCACAACTACAGAGTGCTCCAGGAAGCATGTTAATATTTTTGTAGAAATTCAGACACAGTTCATCATTCATGTTATCATGGAAGATCAGGCAATTATTTTAACAGAGAAATGCCATCACATGCCATTTGAGTATAGTATGTGATCTTTTTCCACATGAGATTTCCTGAAGGTGAATTTGAAGCACATGTAATGATTTCATCTTTATACTTTATTCAGCAGCAGCTTTGATTTATATTGATTTATATTTGATTTATATTGATTTATTTGATACTTTGCTTTAAATGACATTGAATGCATCTGGTAATTTAATAAAACATGTGATTGCTAGTTACAGCAGCAAATTTACCATCACTAAGATGTTTGTACCTTAACTGTGAATTTAATTTTTTGTGGTGTTTTTATTAATTGATGTTAAGACTTTTGCCCTCTACATGCCCATGGTCCTGTAGTTTCTTTCTTTTCTTTTTACAACACCTATCACATGTTTCAGGTATAGAAACCCACCCCTCAAGTTTTTTCAATGGACAACTGTATTTTGCTCTACAACTGGTTATTCTACTTTTGTCTCAGCATCTGATTTAATTTTTTTTACAAGTTAGAAAATTTCACATGGTAGACACAGCTGACACATATTAGACAAAATGGTAGAACATTTTTACAGAAAAGCTATTGTGCCTTGTGAGAAAAGAACCATCCCTTATTATTTTAAGATTAAAATACTCTACATTCCCCCCAACCAGGAAACCAAATGCTGAGGTGATGTAATTCAGCATAGCTCCTCTGACTTCAGTGAAGCTCTGCCAATTTTATATCAATTGTGAAACTACTTTCCGCATTCCTATTGAGTGGATTTAATGGGGATTATTGTCAGTTTCTATTGTAAATGCTGAAATAGCGCTTATTGTCCTTTTTAGCTGAATGTTATTGAGCACTTCTGTTGCATCTTCGCGCTTTTTGTCATTTGTGCTGCTCAAGAAAATCTGGTGTGAAGAAAATAATTTGTAACCAGTAACTAAAAGAATGACAAAACATTTATTTTAAGAAGAGCTCTCAGTGATCATGAAGAATAGACTTCAAAAGTATTACCGAGCTTCAGCACATATAGGCCAGCTTTTTTAAAAGGATCTGAGGGCTGCCAGTCAGAAGCGGACTATTTAATTGTAATATGGAGGAAAAGCTGCATTCAGGGAGTTATGATTTTTAGGAGAAATTCAGGATTTCAGAAACGATGGCAAGAGTCGAGGGTTACTGAAACAATCTCTTAGGTCTCATTGTAAATTTAAACAGCCACAGACAAATTAAGAGACCAGCATAACTTTCCATAAAGAATTCCATAAAATGTGTAATCATTTATTTTAAGTATAAACAATAATGTGTGCAAAATTAACTATAACTTTTTAGAAAAAAAGGATACACAAAAATACGTATTCTCAGTCCTGTATTCCAAGCTGTTAAGAATAATTTAATGGAAGAAATAGGTCTCCTACAAATGTCAAACAATACTTCAATTCCAAAGGAAAAGGTATTTACATTGACTTCACAAGCAGACCATATTATTTACCATAGCGGAGGTGCTTTTTTAGTGATTTAATTTTAAATAAAAGGCCCTAATATGCAAAGATAAAAAGCAGGAATAAAATTGTTGAAACCAAAAATGTGCCAGCACATAGCAGAGTGTTCTGTGATAGACTATATATTATGACTTAGTACTTTGGACCGCTTCCAATAAAACAAGATGAATAATGAAATAATAAGGTCCCAATTAGACATGATTATTTTATGTGATTCAAAATGAATAGTGATTTATGAGTTTCTTTCTACTACTTAATAACATCAGGTGAGTGGGTTTTTAGACGCTTTCCCTTTGGCATGATCCTAATCAAAGCAAATACATTTCCGTTCCCTCCATAATCATCCACACATTGGCAGAGGATAAAATTATTATTTCTGTACCAAATGAAAAGACGTTTCCTCATTAGTGTTTCTGAAGGAAAGATCTGTGGCATTTCATGATCAGCAAACGGAATGAATACTGAAGTTTATAAATACCTGTCTGATTTATGTGTGTAACTCTCCATAAACCTCCAGTGGGAGCTAGTCGTTCAACTGCTTTTTCTGGATCTGGGTCCCACGGCTTGTGTGATTTGCAGGAAACAGCCTTTATACTATGTTAGGCTTCAGGGACTTGTTCCTGTTACCAGATCTTGTCATTGCTCTGAAATGATCACATCTAAGAACAATCACAGAACTCCTCAGGCCTATCATTCATTTCTGTTACAGGCAATATTAATTTTGCTGTCTCAGGAGCTGCTAATGTTTTGGGTTTTTTATTCATCAGTGATGAAATTGAGAAAGAAGGTTGAAAGGAAGGGAACAGTAGAATCTCTTGTACACAAATAATATTTGAAAAATAAGCAAAACACTATTTTTTTCCTATAATATTTAAGATAAAGGTATGCTTAATGTGGATTAATAGAAGATGTCAAAGGATACTCATGACATTGTCCTCATTTGTCCTTGTAAAGTTCCCCATTTCTCCATTTCTCCTCAAGTTTATTTCTAGCAATTGAAGATCTTGTTAATAACATTCAAAAGGTCTTTTTACCACCTCTGTAAGGCTTATGATATATTCAGAGGTAAAGAGAGGCAATCAAATTGCAAAAGCATAAAGCTATAAAAAAGTTGCCTTTAAATATAGAAGAGCAAGAGATTATCTGTCTTCCTGTTGGTTTGCTGTAAGCTTTATGCCATGGACCGTGCTTGTTTACTAAGACTAGTTAATAGTGCTTGTTGGCAGACATATGATCCTTTTCTTTCTTGTGTGGCTCATTCAAGTGCTAATAAAAACACTCTTTTGCATCATGAGTATGTCAAGGTCTAGTTTTTTCCATGTATATTGCTTCAAATGAGAGTGAGGAAAGGCTCCAGTTAAAGAACAACTTGAGAAACATGGTCTTTTTTTCTATGGGAAAGCTTGGTGATGGAATGCACCTGAAATGTGCTATTAGGCACCTGTTGTTTAGCAAGTTTGGCCCACAAGACCACATTATGTTACTGTTGTGCTAATAATTTCTTTTAAGGTCATTGAAATTGATACGTTGACTTAGCTAGTAATACCAGTGCTACAATTACTGAACTGCAAAATAAAAGTAAATTATTAATTTAATTTGTAATTTAAAAAACTCTAGGAAACAAGTATGGAAATTTTATAATCTCGATCAAGTTTCTGTATCTTCACTGTGTTTTCTTTGAGACATGCCCCTCCTTTTATGCTTTTTATTTAATAAAATACTACAGCATCCTGAACTGAATATTTGCTGGATATCTCCTGACTAAGAACACACTCTATTTAAAGGTAAGAAGTGGATTTTGCCATTTCACTTGCATTGCATAGAATAGATTGCTTGTGTTTTCAAAAATTGCCTATGGAATTGCAGTGTTTGCATCAGAATTTTTTACCTTTCTTCTTTCAGCCTCCTTCTCTCCTCTCCCCTCCCCTCCAGAGTAATCCTGCTAATATTTTATAGTTTGCATAATTTGTAGGGAGGTTGTTGTTATTTAAGACATATGTGGTTGATTTTAGTTTTAAAGTTGTCATTTATAAATTACATTGACTGCATTGATATTTCACAATTAAAGTGCATGAATTATGTACTCTGACACCATTTGGCTAGATATGCTTTTCTTCCCTACTGGGCAATACAGACCAGATTATTAGCTATTTCAGCAGTTAGCTCAAATGCTGATAATTATGGGCTGCATGGCTGTGGTTGGTAGACTGTCTTCTTGCATAGCTCCTCATGCTATATATCCAATATCTGGGAAGCCTTTCTGGGCCATTTTCCCAACATATGGTCCACAGCAGCCTTTCTGTGCACATATGGCACAGGTGTTCAGACCATTTCTACTGGCTTCCTGCCAAATTTTACTGAGCTATACTATCAGATTAGTCAAAGATATTTCACTGTTGGGGTTCTTTTTCCTTTTTTTTTTGCATTAGGATATGATTGGATGTAAAATGAAAATAAAGGAACACTCTACAAATCTCAGTAGAGATTCTCTTATTTATCTAATCTGTTTTCTGGCACATACATCAATATAATTCACCTACAGCCACTTCATAACATTCAATAACATTCAAATGTGGAAAAAAANTAAGGTCATTGAAATTGATACGTTGACTTAGCTAGTAATACCAGTGCTACAATTACTGAACTGCAAAATAAAAGTAAATTATTAATTTAATTTGTAATTTAAAAAACTCTAGGAAACAAGTATGGAAATTTTATAATCTCGATCAAGTTTCTGTATCTTCACTGTGTTTTCTTTGAGACATGCCCCTCCTTTTATGCTTTTTATTTAATAAAATACTACAGCATCCTGAACTGAATATTTGCTGGATATCTCCTGACTAAGAACACACTCTATTTAAAGGTAAGAAGTGGATTTTGCCATTTCACTTGCATTGCATAGAATAGATTGCTTGTGTTTTCAAAAATTGCCTATGGAATTGCAGTGTTTGCATCAGAATTTTTTACCTTTCTTCTTTCAGCCTCCTTCTCTCCTCTCCCCTCCCCTCCAGAGTAATCCTGCTAATATTTTATAGTTTGCATAATTTGTAGGGAGGTTGTTGTTATTTAAGACATATGTGGTTGATTTTAGTTTTAAAGTTGTCATTTATAAATTACATTGACTGCATTGATATTTCACAATTAAAGTGCATGAATTATGTACTCTGACACCATTTGGCTAGATATGCTTTTCTTCCCTACTGGGCAATACAGACCAGATTATTAGCTATTTCAGCAGTTAGCTCAAATGCTGATAATTATGGGCTGCATGGCTGTGGTTGGTAGACTGTCTTCTTGCATAGCTCCTCATGCTATATATCCAATATCTGGGAAGCCTTTCTGGGCCATTTTCCCAACATATGGTCCACAGCAGCCTTTCTGTGCACATATGGCACAGGTGTTCAGACCATTTCTACTGGCTTCCTGCCAAATTTTACTGAGCTATACTATCAGATTAGTCAAAGATATTTCACTGTTGGGGTTCTTTTTCCTTTTTTTTTTGCATTAGGATATGATTGGATGTAAAATGAAAATAAAGGAACACTCTACAAATCTCAGTAGAGATTCTCTTATTTATCTAATCTGTTTTCTGGCACATACATCAATATAATTCACCTACAGCCACTTCATAACATTCAATAACATTCAAATGTGGAAAAAAAAAAAGAAAAAAAAATGTTCTATGTCATAGAGGTTTATAAAACATTTGACTTTGGTTTAAATCAGCAAAAGAACAAAGCCCACAACAGTGAATTCTTTAACAATACAGATTCCACAGATTGTAGAAACTGTACATGTAGAATGTGTTGTACATGTACATATAATTGACAAAGCATATTAATGTATTACCAGTTATTTCAGTTATTTTCATCACAATTCCATTTTGGACCTTCCAGTTTCACTTTGGCCCATTATATTGCACCAAAGTAACTAGTGCCAGGTAACTTGTTCCTACTCACAGGCCAGAACAATCAGCTCTAACACAGTTGACTGCTGTTATTCTAGAATCTTGTCATTCTTTCATGTTTTCACGTCTGGCTTCTATTTGCTCAAAATCTTTAATCACTGGCTTAACACACTATCTTGGTGTGCTTTCTGTGTATTATTCAAAGGGTTCTGTCTTTCACATATCTCTACAACTTAGTAGTATGAATTTTCCTGCTTAGAATTAGCTGCTGCTTTTTATCTTGGATCAGGATTTGGGGTGATTTTATGGTTTTATTTGGGGTTTTTATTGTCTTTTTTTTTTTNNNGTTTTTTTTGTTTTTTTTTTTTTTTTTTTCCCTGTAGAATACATGAAACATTTTTTTCTTTAATAAACAAAGCAGAATAAAAAATCCCAAAGTACTTTAAAAGTTTTTAAAGAAGGAATATACGCATACCTGTACCTCCAGTATATCAAATGAGTAGTTTATAAAGCTTATCCCCTGATTCAGAATAATAATTTAAGTTGTTCCATCCGTATGCATCAGGGTATTGGCTATTCTGCAATATGCAGTAGTCTTGAAGCTAAAACCAGCACAGATCTGAAGAATTTTACTAAGGAAACATTTACTGAAACATAAACATTTTTGCAAAACTTATCAGTTTCAATAAGAAAACTGCAGGGTTTTGATCTAACACACTATTTTTATATCCTATAGTTGTTACGACTTTTGGGATCCAGTTTTCAAGGTCTATCTGTTCTATTGATGGTATTTGTACTGACCCCCTAAATTGTCGTTGCTCATTTCAATATTATTAATCCCTTACTTCTCCTGTTTGTGCTTGCTTTATGGAAAAGCAAATCCTTTTCTAAAATCATTCTCTTGATAGATTTATAACATTTCAAATTCAGTGGGGGTGCTAGAACGGGATGCCTAGACTAGACAGATTACTTTATTTTTCTGTGAAAATATTTTATATAATCAATATTTGTTATATACTCATGCTAGCTAGTGAATTTCCCACTGAAAATCCTGCAAATTAGAAATAAATTCATTGATATCACTAATAAATTAAAATTTATTTTCTCTAACCTAATGAAAATATATAGCTGCCTTGCAATCACTGAACTTCCTTACCGAAAAATGAAGCATAATGAACCATATGATGAGCAAAAGAACAGCAGAATTGCCTTTCTAAGTGGAATACTTAGTATGTATTATTCAGTCCTTATAATCAGTACCCAACATTTTTCACTACTTTCTGAATTTTGTTCTGCAGATAAATGAGTGAAATTACAGCTGTGTTGCTAAACTTTGATAAATCTTAAGTAGGGATTTTTGTTTCCGATCCTGAATGACTGTAAAAGTATACACTTGTAGTTCAAGTGCCCCATCTCTATTTTTTTTCATTTGGAAATTAGATATACTTCCAGATTATTTTTTTTTAATCTGATGGATTTTTGTAACAAACCAGGGATTTTTTTCCAAAAATGAAAATCACCAGTAACAGAGATAAATTATATATATAAAGAACTTCTTTTCAGTTGTGTGATGATAGTTTTCTACACTTAAAGATACTTTCCCTAAGGTGCGGTAAAGTGTTCTCCTTACTGCTAGCATGATTGAGGTTGGACAGTTTTGTCAGTTATGCTGAGATACATGAATCTGTTTCATATCACTTTAAAAGACAGATTTCTTGCTTCATTTTACTATAATTTTTGTGAAGTCTGTTCACCTCCACTATTCAACAGCACTCTCATGTCGTGACTGTAAAAACAAAACAAAACAAAGCAAAACATTTTTTCCTGTGTCTCTTGTCCTTATCAATATACAGTATAAGATCGATGGATTTTGCACAATAAGGTATATATCTATTTTTGATATCAGGTCATGTAGGGGTAAGAACATTCTGACACAACGATCTGTTATTTGTGTGATTATCATTCAGTGGACTGGTCACGAGCAGTAAGTTACTGGATTATTGAAGCCATGCATTTCTGAAATAGCAGTTTTCTTTTTCACAGAGTATATGCTGCCAAAACTTCTTAAATAATCTTTACAATTACCAAATACTAAGAACTTACAAAAGAAAATGATGCAGCATTTTTTTTTGCTCTGTAGTTGCTTTAGAAGTGATAAATTTATATGTTACCATAATTACCTTTTTAGGACTAGAATAGCAAAGCAGCTGCTATGACTCATTATGGGTATGCTGCTGATGGATTTATTAAAAAAAAAAAAAAAGTAAAAGAATGGAAAGCAAAGATGACAATTATGATTTGACTTCAGGAACAGTATTTGACCATCCTCCTCTCCTGGGCACTCTCAGAGTCTTGTCAGATGATGCAATTGCTGGTTACCAAGATCTTTTCTTGTTACTTTTTTGGCTTCCCAACTCCTTGTAGTATTCAAGCTTTGTCACTGACAAAGATCTAAGATCTCAAGAAACTGTTCTACTGAGTGGATTCTATAGTTACCCTCTTCCTGGAACCTGAAATCCATGAATGCAATGTATGCCTTACTGTGCTTGGAATAAGCTTCCAGAATCTCTGATGTTGTGTGCAGTTTCTTTCCAGAAGTTCTTTTGGCTATTGTAGACCTTGGCCTTCTGGACTTACCTTTCCAGAAGCCATGTAAATGATCTGAGAAAACATGTGTATTCCAATACAGAAAACCTTTCCATAGAGCCAGAAAACCCTACAGTTTTTCTTAACTAACCAAACACAAAGGTCATTTGGAACACAGAAATATACAGAAAAGCAGTTCTTCACAGGTTTTGTGTTGTCCTTTAATCTTTGCCTAAGTGAGTTCGTGGTGCAGCTCCCCTCATTCTGAACTAGAAGAGAAGATCCTTCCAGGATAAAGTCGTTACTGTGTTCTTAGTACGTCTGGCCTTCTTGTGCTCGTTTTTTAGCTGGGGAGCAATTACAAAGTTATTCCAGGTGACTTCTTAGACAAGGCAGCCTATATTTGTTAAACGAGTTCTACTTAGTGAGAACTAGGCAATTATATAGTGTATGTATTTTTAAGTAAAGAACTATCATCCATCATCTTTTAACCCCTAAACTTGGATACTTGATGATATGCTTTCAACTGAACAAAGCTAGTGAATAAGATCAGTCTAAGTGTTCCTTTAAGATGAAAATAGTATTATTTTTCCCTTTTTATAGTCTTCCTTACTCACAACTGTCCTTTGTTTGTTCTGATTACAGTATTTGTATATATACTATTGAGTCTCTTCAGCTCAATAAGGAAGAGGGAGTTTATTTTTTTCTGGTGTAGTATTCTGAGGAGTTAGTGAGCTCTCTTGACAGAGAGATAGCTGCAGAGCCAAGACAGAGAAAACAGTAGAATTACACAACCACAAACAATGTGGTACCAACGAGATAAGTCAACCTCGCTCTGCAGAGGTATTAGATTTACTCAGCCAGCTGGTGAAACCTAATCCTAAGTATGAAGAAACACACGTTTAAAAGGAAACAGACAATGTGAAAGTAAAAGGGCATGCATAGAAAACAGCACTGACAAAATAAAAAGATATAAACAGAGTTCATTATTTCATAGACAATTCATATGGTAATATTTTGCAACATTTTTCAAGGAAAATTCATCCATGCAGCAGGAGAAAATTAAGTAGTTATGCTTACTATCCATGCATTACAATATATATTGCGATATTCTGTCACACTAGCTTTAGGCCTAGGCAGTCCTTTAATCTGCTGGCACCGAAAATGTATCCACTTTTTGAATTCTTATTCACAAAAAATACATAAGAGAATGGTCAACTTCAAGTTTTTTAATTTAAAATTTTATATATTATTTTTTCATACCTAACCTTAAAAAAAGAGCTTTTTGTTGTTTAGCGAAAGCTTCAGTGTAAACAATAGTCAACAGAGCATCAAAATATAAAAGAGACAAAATTGGCTCTGCATTTAAAAGAGACTGAGGTGTTTATTGAATTCTGAAGAAAGATCTTGTTATTTTCCAGTTTACACAAAGACATCTCAATTATCACCTTCTAAATACCCAAGTTTTGATTCTTAATCAGCAAAACACAACAAATATGTATTTGTTCAGCTTTCTCCTTTCAGGAGTGCGAAAAAGAGGAAGGGAGAGGCATGAAACCCATGGTAACTCCTCAAAATGAAAGGAATAAGACAAAGTAAAACTAGGCGATACTTCTACAAAATGCAAAACTTCTTAAAATGCAAGTTAAAGTGTAAATGTAGCTTATATATCCCCTTCAGTTCACCGTTCCCAACATAGAACCTTTTTTAACACGTCGTCTGGAAAAGATGCTGATATAAAGGCATTTGATGACTTTCTTTGTCACATTCTTTCATGCCTTATATCAGTCAATTGAATACTTTCAAGTGACAGCAAAACTAAAACACTGAGATAAGCAGAGGTGAGGAATGAAGAAAGCAAAAATATTAAACAATTTTGCAGTATCATATAAGCATGAGTTGGATGCACTGATTTTCTCTTCAAAACTTGAAAACTAGAAAGAAACATAGCTTTAGAATTGCTAAGGTTGGAATACATTTTTTATCTGCCCCTCTTGTATATATATAAATCTGACAATACTTTCCATAAACAGATCATACCAATTTGAGCTAATAGTTATAAGAAACAAAATACGGTTTTATTTTGGCTGGGGTTTAGGCAACAGGTGAGTAAATAATGACTCCAAGTACAAAACAATAAGCTGGTCCTAAAGCAGCATGTGTGGAAAACAAAATCTTCTCATTGGCAGAAAGTTAACATTTAATTAGTAAAAGGTACTTTTAAGTCAGCTTCAAGATAAATGCATGTCCCTCAGAACAGTGTGAAGAAATTGGCAAATGTCTTTGTGATATTCCCTCAGAAGGCTTTGGTAGGGACTGGAAAAGAAGAGTGTTGTTACTACCAGGACTCTGCTTGGACAGGGATTAGCCTGTAATGACTGTCAAAGATGGAGAAGACTGCCATACCTCAGTACAATAAATAGAGTGAAACCGGGTAAGCATAAACTAAGAGAAATATATCCTCTGTTGCTTCTCTCCTGGCCAAGATTAAAAGAAATCTACAAATCAAAATCTATGAATGCAAAGTACACATCTCTGTCCCTTGAGAATTTCTTTCATATTCTGTAACCTAAAGTTCTATGATATTCATGGTTCAGTAAATATGTCTTTTTTAAAAATGACTCTGAATAACTTGTCAAATAAGCTGAGTATTTGGTACTCAGTCTATTGCTCATGGAAAATAAGGCAGACCCCCCAGGTGTAGGAGAACAAAAGGACTGATGACCATACTTTGTTTTCCTGCCAACTAATTGATCAGACTATAATGTCAAAATATAAATGAAGGTATTAGGATACTGAAATATTGCTCAGGTGTTCATATATTAAAAGTAAATATATTCTTACTACAAATATACTTTTAAGCAAAATGTTTTTAAAATTGAATTTGAGTCCTTGTTGAAGTGTAAAAGTAGCATGGAATAAAACATAAAGAATTGGTAAATACTGCTTGTAATTTCTCATCAAAATTGTTTAATTTTGTTTATTTAAAGTATATTGTAAAAGAAATTTTAAGTCTGAGTGTGTAGTTGAGTATCAGTAATGGTATTCTTAAGACATGGTAGATTATCCAATTTCCTTTTAAAATTATATGGGATAGAGAAGGAAATTGCAACTGCACCTGAATGTCTTCCCAACATGTACAAATATATACGTTGTACAGAGGTATAAATTACACATTGCCCTTATATGGATTTCTAACCTTTTTTCATGCTCAAATTCCATATCACAGTTTAGCTAAACTTCTGGTTTGAGAGTTTTTGCTTGATCTCTTTTGAAAAATTGATGTAAGGATGTTTTCTGTTCTTAAGCATAAGAAAATGCAAACCAAATTATCAGATTCTGAACATTTTTAGAACTGTGCAAAGCTTTATGTGTTAATATTGAGTTTTGGGGCAAATTAAGTCTTCACTTGAGAAAAGGAACTAACACTGTCTTCAAGAGAAAATTCCTTTCCATTTATCTGAGTTATGAATATTTAAAAATCACATATGGCAGGATTTCTCCTAAGCACTTATCATTGGCTTAGCTGTTCCAGTGGAATTAATGGTAAGATGCCTGGTAAATTCAGTGCAAGCAAATTTAAAGCCAAGATTTTTAGTGTCGTTCTCCACAGACTTGTGCAGAAGATACAAGCAGATTTTGAAGTACTGCTGCAAAATAGTGGATTCTTATTTAGAATGAGGTGGTAGCATAACAGCTGTCTTTCTGTCATAGCAGAAGCCATTTAATGTCTTTGTGTAATGAGACAGCTGAAAGAATAATAGCCATGAGTGAAAACACACACTCATGTGTTTGAGGAGAAGCTGAAATATCTGAAATGTGCAATAGAAGAAGTTTTGGTAAAAATCAGCACAGCAATGGCTGAGATGAAGTCACTGATTATACTAGAAAAAGTTGGCAATCTGATACAGAAGGTACCAAACTGGGAGAAGTGGGTGATATATGAGACGTGTGTGCTGCCCCTCGGAGAGTTCTGGACAGGCTGGGGAAATGGGACGGACCGGAACCTTATGAAGTTGCACACCCTGCAGCTGAGGAGGAATAACTGCATACATCAGTTCACGGCAATGTTTACAGCTGGTCTACAGCTTTGCAGAGAAAGACCTTGTGGTCTTGATGGACAATAAGCTGACCGCGAGTCAGCAATGTGCCCTTGCAGCAAAGAATGCCAGCACCATCTTGCCACATTAGGCAGACCATCGCAAGTGCATCAAAGGAGGCAGTCCTTCCTCTGTACTCAGCTCAAATGAGACACATCTGGGTGCTGTGTCCACTGCTGGGCTGCCTCATACAAAACAGACATGGGTATACTGGAGTGAGCCCCCCGGAGAACCATGAAGATGATGAATTGACTGGAACATCTGTCACATGGGGAGAGGCTGAGAGAGCTGTGAGTGCTCATCATAGAGAAGGGAAGGCTCAGGGGAATATTCCGCAGCTGTATAAATACCTAGGGGACTGTGTTAAGGAGAAGGAGCCAAACTTCTCAGAGGTGTCCAGCAGCAAGACAAGAGACAACTGACACAAACTGAGATACATGGAAATCATTCTAAACAGAAAAAAAAAAAAAAAGGTTTTGTTATGAGGGTTGTAAAACAATGGAACAGGTTGCCCAAAGAGGCAGTGGTATCCCTGTGCTTGGACACAGCCTTGGACAACTTGCTTCTCTGCACGTCTGGCTGAGTCTAGAGAACCTCTAGGACTGCTGGCCAGCCTCAGTCACTCTGTGATTCTGTGACAGGTCTACCAGGAAAACCGCTGCCAAAAATAACTAGGGGGAGAGAGAGATATACTGAAGAATTACAAGGCACAGGATCATGGCTTCATGATTCTGACAAAGACGACTTTGAAGCTTCTTGCTTTATAAGATGTAGTTGGAGCCACTAGTGAAGTGAATACCACCTGTTGTTTGGTATCTCATGTGTTGACAGAGAAGTCGTTATTCACACTTCATTGTTGTCCACTTTATCTAGAGACACATGTATTCTACCATCAGCATATCTTTTTATTACAAAGAGAAAACCTGAAGCAATTGCTCAGATCAAGAAGAGATAACAATATTTAGTTTGTGTCAGAAAATGTTAAAGTATTAAACAAAATGGAGAATTTCAACAAATCAAAACATGTTTGGACTACCTTCATCTGCCCAGCTGACATTCAGGCTATTGTATCCATGTTTGCTGTCTTAGAGCTGCAATAACCTTAGAAACATGTAAAGCTATAGCTTTTTCTTTTTTTTTTTTTTCCTGTCTATCTCAATGTTCTCATGTTTCGCTTTCTTTTTTCTTGCATTCTGTCAGCATCTGAGATGCAGATGAAGAGGGGAAGAAAGCAAAATGGACAACATTACAGATGAGTAGATAGTCTGTAAGCAATTGTTATAAAAGCATAGGATATGTAAAATTTCACACTGCACTGTCAGGCTGGATGAAGTGTTTCGCATTAGAAGTCTGGAGAACTGAATATCTCCATCTAAGATAAGCTACAGTTGTGATTTCACTAAAGTATATCAGAAGCTCACTTTTGGTAAACTTCTGAAAAGCAACTGGTGATGACTGTATTGGAAGAGAGTACTGCTTTGTTTTCCTTTATCAAATACTATATTGACATGTAGTTTCAATAGCTTGATAATAAGCAATAATTTGTTGTAAAGTTTATGATGGCATCTATCAGCTTACATTTATTTCTGACCAAAATGACATGGAAATTACCTCCTCAGTCAAAAAATGCTATAACAATCTTAAAAATATATATCATAGCTTGATTTACACTAACATATCCTTCAGTCAGTTCACATTATAATAAGGTGTGCAACCTATTCCTATACCATATTCACCAAGCAGTAGATTGGTAGTTAAGAAATATATAAGCACAATAGAATAATCCCTTGGCTTCATATGGCATTGCCTGTTTTTGAATGGTCTGTTTATGTTAGATGTTTAACTTCATACCTTACAACCAAAACAAAGACTCTCATGGGAGACTTCAGATGGTATTTAAAACAGTACAAATTTTACGCAGGAAGATGATTTTTTGCAGACCACCAGCCATGGATGCCATCTGCAGGTGGTGGGAATAGGAATATT
>VXBH01007066.1:90773-105353 GCA_013400035.1 Rynchops niger | reverse complement strand
TCATGAGGTTCACATAGGCCCACAGGTTTTTGGGTTCTTTTTTATGGGTAGCTTAAGAATTTACTCTGATTTTAGAGATGGTTCTTCTAAAACAGACTGAACTAAGTCTAGCTTGCACCCTCTTTGCTTAAATGCAACACAGCTCCATGATGCTTATGCTACTAAACAGCTTAATAAAATTTTAGCTCTGTTTTGCTTTTTTTTTTTTTTTTTTTTTTTTTTTTTTTTTTCCAAATCTCTGCTGCTATCTTCTGCATCCTTTTTCATTTAGCACTTCTTAAGGCTTCCTAGGTTGTAAGACACTTGATTAATTTTAAGTCCCTAGGAAAAACTGTATTTCCTCTCCTCTTGTTACATATTTTCATATCTTTTTATTCCATGCTCTCCGTCTTCATCTCTTCTTGTTCTGCACTCTCCACATTTGAAGTATATCTCATTGCCTACACTCTTGAATATGTTCTTCTCTAAGTCTTTTACTTTCAGGGAAGGCAGAATATCATCTTACTCCAGATGGATTACTCTGATCCACATTTTAGCAAATAGGATAAAGCAAACAGTCTTTGCCCTCTTACAGCAAGCTACACCATGCAGAGAACATCCAGAAAATAGTGAGAAAAACAGATACACTGTAATTGCTTTGATCTGTCACAGTATGATTCACCTTTTCTTTTTTTTTTTTTCACCCCATTCTTAGAGTTAATGAATTTTTCAAGAAATGCAAGAAGAATTCTGGGATAGAAGCAATCTATAGAAGCATTACAGAAGGGGAAAAAAAAAAAAAAATAGTTTGCTGTGACAGGAAATGCAATCCTCATTGTCAGTTGCTTAATGCCCTGTTAAAAAAGAACTGCTGAGACACAAGTGCCCAGCCTTTGGACAATTACCTCAAACAGACTTCTAAAAATCTGGTTTCCTACTGCTGTAACAATTATCTACTAAGAAAGAGAAAACCCTGTTACAACTGATTCCTTATCTCTATTCATACTGTTTCAGAAAAAAAAAAAAAAAATTGTTTGAAAAAAAACTTACCTAAAAATCTTCATAAAACTCAAATTATTGAGTTACATCTTTATTAGGAAGACCAGTTGTCCCCTGAGAACCCAGACTCCTGAGTTAGTAAAGAGGGGCGAGAAGCAGAATGAAGTCCCCATAATCCAAGGGGAAATGGTTAATGACCTGCTACAACACCTAGACATACACAAGTCTATGGTGCCAGATGGGATCCACCCGAGGGTACTGAGGGAGCTGGCAAAAGTGCTCACCAAGCCACCTTCCATCATTTACCAGCAGTCCTGGGTAACCAGGGAGGTCCCTGTTGACTGGAGGTTAGTAAACGTGACACCCATCCACAAGAAGGGACAGAAGGACAATGCAGGGAACTGCAGGATGTCAGTCTGACCTTGGTGCCAGAGTAGGTTATGGAAAAGATCATCTTGAGTGCCATTATGTGGCACATACAAGACAAGCAGGTGATCAGGCCCAGTCAGCATGGGTTTATGAAAGGTAGGTCCTGCTTAACTAACCTTATCTCCTATGACAAAGTGACCCGCTTAGTGGATGAGGGAAAGGCTGTGGATGTTGTTTACCTAGACTTTAGTAAAACCTTTGACATGGTTTCCCACCACATTGTCCTGGAGAAACTGGCTGCTCACAGATTGGATGGGTGTACTCTTTTCTGGGTGAAAAACTGGCTGAAGGTCCAGGCCCAGATAGTGGTAGTGAATCTAGTTAAATCCAATTGGCTGGTCATGAGTTGAGTTCCTCAGGGCACGGTATTGGGGACAGTTCTGTTTAATATCTTTATCGATGATCTGGATGAGGGGATCGAGTGCACCCTCAGTAAGTTTGCAGATGACATTAAACTAGGCGGGAGTGTCAACCTGCTTGAGGGAGAAAGGCTCTGCAGAGGGATCTGGACAGGCTGGATCGATGGGCCGAGACCAGTGGTACAAGGTTCAACAAGGCCAAGTGCCAGGTCCTGCACTTGGGTCACAAGAACCCCATGCAATGCTTCAGGCTGGGGGAAGAGTGGCTGGAAAGATGCTCATTGGAAAAGGACCTGGGAATGCTGATTAACAGCCGGCTGAATATGAGCCAGCAGTGTGCCCAGGTGGCCAAGAAAGCCAACAGCATCCTGGCTTGTACTAGAAATAGTGTGACCAGCAGGACTAGGGAAGTGATTGCACCTCTGTATTCAGCACTGGTGAGGCCCCATCATGAAAACTGTGTCTGGTTTTGGGCCCCTCACTAAAGAAAAGGCATTGAGATTCTGAAGTGAGTCCAGAGAAGGGCAATGAAGGTGGTGAGGGGTCTAGAGAACAAATCTTATGAGGAGTGGCTGAGGGAACTGGGATTGTTCAGCCTGGCGAAAAGGAGGCTGAAGGGACACTTTATCATTCTCTACAACTACCTGAAAGGAGGTTGTAGAGAGCTGGAGGTCAGTCTCTTCTCCCAAGTAACAGGTGACAGGACAAGAGGAAATGGCTTCAAGTTGTGCCAGGGGAGGTTTAGACTGGATATTAGGAAAAATATCTTCACTGAAAGGGTTATCAAACAGTGGAGCAGGCTGCTCAGGGAGGTGGTGGAATCGTCATCCCTGAAGGTATTTAAAAGACAAGTAGATGCGGTGCTTAGCGACATCGTTTAGTGGTGGTTGATGATTGGGTTCGATGATCTGAAAGGTCCCTTCCACCCTAGACAATTCTATGATTCTATGACTCTTCCAGAAGTATGGGTTTTAAAAATCACTGAAGTCACTGACAAGAATAATTTTACAATTATCATATTGAAGTATTGCTTCCAATTCTCCAGAAGATTTCTAAAAATAATAATGAAATAGATTGTAATCTTTTTTCTATACAATCCAAAATTCAGATATTCTGTAATGCTTGTAATGCTTATTTACAACTATAATCATGATGCCGGCTGCATTCTTGTAACATGTTACATAGCAAGAGTTTGATGCCCTGAAAAGAAACACCTTGAACAAAAATAAAAGTTTAGATAAAAAATCTAGAAATTATTTTTCTTTTATTTTTTTTTTCATTACTTTGTTTTAATATTTGACTTATAGTTTTTCCTCTCTAGAAAAGTAAGTGGATCACTCCCAAAATATTATCAGGTCAAGACTTTGGGGATCATTTGTAGTATTCTGATTATAATGCCAGAGCAGTTAACTCACATTTTTGTCTGTCAACAATAGCTCTGTCCATTCTGATAAATAACACAGAGCTAGTGGAAAATCTTAATTACTAGATCAATGATATTTAATGATTTTTAAGTGTTAGAAAGCTCCCTGCACATGTAGCTTGTGTCACTAAGGCTTCTGGGACAATGGTTCAAAGGATAGTTTTGGAGAGGGGCTATTTCTAATGCAGCACCAGGTTTGGCTACTGCACCCCATACAGTGCTCCTTCACTGTTACTACCACCTCCACATATGACACATCCTAAAGACATACAACACACACCAAAAATGTCATGCTTTGTAAACACCATTCTGGCAAGGAGAAAGTTCACTTTATCTTATACACATTGAGTTGCGAAAAAGGACGAGTGTATCAAACAATGCTACATGTTAGGGCTGGAGAGCATCAGAGGAGCCACAGGAAAGACACAGAACTTTAATAGTGTAAATGTGGCCAGAATCTACCACTTAACTTATGGCAAAAGAGCAGTTTCTGGCCTCATTTTATTTGGTAATATAGACATACTTGGTCAGAAGCTAGTTATGAACTAGTAACATTTATATTATTTAGTGTTTGTATAGAAAAAAATATAGTTTGCTATACAATATAGTTCAGTGCAAAGTGCATTTCATACTGAAATCCAGCAAGCAGCCACCAAAGGGGGAAAAAAAAATATGTTTTACACCTCATTGAAATACAGGGTTACTTGTTAGCCAATTGAGTGCAGATGACTGCACTTCCTATTCCAAAAAAAAGGCATCTTCTTTCCTAAAGATGTAAACCAACATCTACTTAAGCCTAGAAAGTGGTACAACTATCTCAAAGATAAAGAGAGAATAGAGGAAATTTTAGATGAAAGACTAAATTTTTGTGACCTCCTAGAAGAATTCAAAGTGGGTATAGGCTGTAAGAAATTAACATATTCTTCCAAAAATAAATGGGAGGAAGGATATGATTTAAGATTCAGTTCTACTGAATGTGCACTCTGAGAAGTGAGCCTGAATGTGTTCTATGACAGCAGTTCTTCAATAAAGGCTATTGCCTATAAATGATTTTATTGATAAATATTAACAGATAGTTCAGACTGGGACATAAAGATGGAAATCCAAACTGCTACCTCCTTAGGAGGAACACAGACGTCATTAAAACAAGGAAGAGTGAGAGACACCTGAGAAGTACTTACTTCCTGTAAATACATTACACAGATTTTCTTTCATTTCTGCCCCACTTGTCTCTTACAAGTATTTATATCAGTGTTGGCTATTTTGAGTGTTATTAATAAAGCATTATATCTACAAATTTTCTTAATCTAGTTTGATTTTTTTGTGGTTCAGCAATCCTAATGATAACGTAATATTCTACTCTTCATAAGGGTATGCTGAGGCTGTAAATTAGTCCTTGGATCACCTTAAGCAGTCAGTACCTTAACTCTGCAGCACACTCTCAATGTTCTAAGGCTAAACCAGTACATTCCCCTGAAAGTTTGTATTGCACAAGTCAGGCTGAAAGAAAAATCTTCCAGTAACTACTGGTGACACTGAAAGCTTTCTGGCATGCAGAAAGTTTTTAACATGCACACATAAATCCAGGCATATACATGCAAATCATAAGCAAATTCCAACAGTTATTGAAATTTCCACACACTTATTTTAACCTATTGTAACAGGCAGCTGTAACTCCAGCTGATTTTATTAGTTTGTTTTTGCAAGGACACCTGTGAAAAAAAAGTTTTATCTGCTTATACAGTGTTGGCTGCCTTCAGAAACATAAAAGACAATTAAAACTAGAGGGTGCATACATGGACATACCAGGTTAATGTGAAAAAAATCGAACATGTTCTTACACCTAATAACATATGACATTTTGCTGTGGAGAAACTCAATAAATGAGTACCAGAAATAAGTAAAAAAAACCTTCATTAATACTTCATATGTTCTTAGACATGAAGGTCATTAAGCTACAAATAAAAGCCAGTGGAAACCAGGCTTTATAAGATCCAGTGCTCATAGATCTATTTAACACCAACATTCCTCAGGCAGTCTATACTATTCTCCAGAAATTTGATACTATTTACTGTGAATGAATTAGAGAGACTATGCCTGAACTGATGACTTTAGGAAAACAACTCTCTGTTGAAGGGAGTACTCCTGCTATCTTCCAATCTGTATCTTCCAACTCAGAAATACATCAAACTTTCCTTATCTTACAGTTTTGTTCCTCAACAGGGAAACATAGGAGAGAAGGTCTCAGAAGGAGATGATGACACTTTTTGGACAGGAAATATGGCAGGCACTTGAGGGATCATAATGCTGCACTACCTAAAACTAAACCATACGAGCAAGAGTGTCTTCCAGACAATCCTTGAACACTGACAGGCTTGGTGCCATGCCTCTGATAGGCTTGGAAAAGGGGAACCTGTTCCAGTGACCGACCAGAGATCATGATCCTGATCTCTGTTGACTGTAATGGAAGCTTAGACACCTATCCCTAAGTAGAATCGTAGAATCATAGAATCTTCATGGTTGGAAAGGATCTTTGAGATCATCAAGTCCAACCATACACACACACACACACACAATACAACAACAGAAAAAAAAAAAAAACCAAAAAAAACAAAACCAAAAAAACCCCCAACAACCTACAATCTCTGCCCTTCAGAGCATGCCCTGAAGTGACAAATCTAGACATTTTTTAAATAC
The DNA here is from genome assembly GCA_013400035.1 of Rynchops niger. Lineage (NCBI taxonomy): Eukaryota > Metazoa > Chordata > Aves > Charadriiformes > Laridae > Rynchops > Rynchops niger. The sequence continues at coordinate 99,467 of VXBH01007066.1, read as the reverse complement.
CTTTAGGGATGGTTACTCAGCCACCACCCTGGGCAGGCTGTTCCAGTGCCTGACCACTCTGTCAGTAAAGAAATTCTTCCTAATATCTAACCTAAACCTCCCCTGCCACAACTTCAGACCATTTCCTCTGGTCCTGTCATTATTCACCTGGGAGAAGAGGCCAACAGCCACCTCTCTCCAACCTCCTATCAGGTAGTTGTAGAGGGCAATGAGGTCTCCCCTCAGCCTCCTCTTCTCCAAGCTAAACATGCCCAGCTCCCTCAGCCTCTCCTCATATGACTTGGTCTCCAGACCCCTCACCAGCCTGGTAGCTCTCCTGGTAGTCACAGGGACCAATGGAAAACTTCTGGCCCTTCTAAAATGAAATCAGGAGACTATACAACTACCTAGGGTCTACCAAGTGGCACCTTGCGGGGAGGTTGTTTCCTTTTTTCTGAGTATGAAACATTCTGTAATTTTCCCTTGGAAAAGTGCTTCTCTTCAACTGATAGAGACCTATATATAGTCTTTTTGAGCATGGTCATTTCAAATGCTGAGATGATTTAAAATAAGACAGCACTGCTGTCTTCTTCAGAAATGAAAATTTAGAAACTTCCTTGCTTAACTCCTTCATTTAGCAATTTTATTTTGTATGCAAGTGAACAGATATTCTCTCCTTGTAGACCTGATTTAAGCCCCTGAGCTCTAGAGAAAGATAAGAGTGCAGAAATACCCCTGTGTTTAGGTCTTCCCTTTGGATAGCTCTAGACTGTTTCCACAGCCAGCATACAGAGGTTTTGTTTTTTGTTTTTTTTTTTTTTTTTTTTTAGTGTTCTATCTCTGAGGCATTCAGCATTCCCGCATATTGTACAGAGAACCTCAAGACATCACCCTTGGGTAGCAGGTTCTATTTCGTATTGGATAACTAAAAACTACGTTCTGTGATATGTAACTGGGAGATGACTGATTTCTTCTTTGGGTCAGAGTCTCCTGACAGATTTATCCCCTTGGAACCAAAGAGTTAAGCAGATTTTACTGGTTGTATTAGATGATTAGTATCAGGAAATGCTCAAAAAGCAAGTGGCTTTAAGAGCCTGGATGTGAGGTAAGTAGCATGTGGAAGGCCTCATTATGCTGAATTAAGAGGATCTCTCCTGCTGTAAATTTTGCCTGTTAGGGAGCATGAATAGACTTCAGTGATTTATATTTCTGCATGGATGCTCTGCATGAGAAGCCCTCCAATTCATCAGACAGAGAGTTCTCAGACGTATACTTGTGTCTCTTGGATCAAACTAGTTTGTTGCATGACAAATTTAGGAATGTGGAGAAAACTTCTTAGAACATAACAGTAAATCTAATATTGCACCTTACAATCTCAGCATATTTAAAGGCTATACTTAGAGCTAGCTAAAGAGAGCTATTTGGCTTTCTGCCTTCACTGCATGCACATATGGAAATTGCTGTCTATTTTGCTTAACAATCTAATCCTTCTAGATCTGGTTTTGAAAGTCATGTGGTAGATTTTCCATTCTCAAATAGATATTCAGAATAATAAACTTAATTCACCCTTACTGTCACATATTTGAAATCAACAGCATTAAACAAAGGTTGAACTTGGCATAAGAAATAGTCAAGGGAGAAAGTTAATGCTGTAGTTTGCTTTTTTCATTTAATAAAAATTAATTCTATTAAAATAGGCAATCACCAAAGAAAGGATTAATTTACAGCATAATGAAGGTAATGGATTTCTGTATCAGGTTCCAAAAAAAATGGCTCAGGTGAGAAGCACCAAAGCAGAACTGAGAAAATCAGTGACTACGTCTTGCTATTTAGGTGTATCTACATCCATCCCATCTCTCTTTTAAAATAAATGCTTGTATCACCTGTAGAACAATGCTCAAGACTGAGTGACATGAAAGACTGTATTTGCTTATAGGAGAAAGCTAAACACTAGACTCACAGGAAACATACAGAGAAGACAGGAGAACACGTACATTAAAAGCAAAGTAGGAAACCATATCAGAGACAACAGAGGATTTGAATTAAATTAAATTAAATAAAACTTTTCTCAGGGAAAATATATACCATGCCAGCATGGCAGAGGCTTCTGCCATGAGATACACAGCACAAGATATGTAGCCTATAGCTACAGATGTTCTACATTTGTCTCAGTGCACCAGTAATGCAAAAGAACAGCATCTGTCTTGGAACTGTCTCAATTTAAGCTGGACTGGAATACAGATGGAGCTAGCAAACAACTTGAAAATTACTGTGAAGTATGTATATATGAATTCTGAATGTGTGTAAACACAGCATGTCTTTCTGATTTATCATATCTTTCCAGCCTGTACTGGTTTTGGCTGGGATAGAGTTAAAATTCTTCACAGTAGCTCATATGGCACTGTGTTTTAGATTTGGTACCACGTGTTGATAACACACCAATGGTTTAGTTACTGCTGATCAGTGCTTAAACAGAGTCAAGACCTTTTCTGTTTCTCAAACTGCCCCATCAGCAAGTAGGCTGGGGGTGCACAAGAAGTTGCAAGCAGACACAGCTGGGACAACTGACCCCAACTGACCAAAGGGATATTCCATACTATATGATGTCATGCTTAACAACAAAAAGCTGGGGGAAGGAGGAAGCAGGGTGGGGGTGTTCAGAGTTATGGCATTTGTCTTCCTGACTAACCATTATGTGTGATGGAGCCCTGTTTTCCTGGAATGGCTACACACCTGCCCATCGATGGGAAGCGGTGAATTAATTTCTTATTTTGCTTTACATGCATGTGCAGCTTTTTTATTTTTTCTTTTTTGCTATTAAATTATCTTTAACTTGACCCATGAATTTTTACATATTTGCACTTCTGATTCTCTTCTCCATCCCACTGGTGGGGAGTGAGTGAGCAACTGTGTGGTGCTCAGCTGCTCAGCTGTAGGGCTTAAACCACAGCATAGCCACAACAGCTTCATTATTATCTTCAAGGGCGTCATCTTGGTTGCTTTTTTATACATACATACATACTATACATATATTCTATGAACTCTTCCAAATAATCATTCAAATGCACAATTGTTTTACCTTCTGAAACTCATTCAATCAATTAAATTTTTGGCCAATTTAGATAAGACAGAGACCTTCTTGTTTTTAAGATACACAGTGTATTGTTTCATCACACTTACTCCAGCTGTACTTCTGTTATTTGTCAGTGATTGCACTTATAAAGCAAATATTATTTATATTACAGTTTAGTGTCTCCCCAGGCTATATGAGATAGTGTGACTTCTTAATAGTGAATCTTAGCTTAAGCCCATTACTATAGGAAGTACATTTCTTATTTGATTCTCTGTGTAAATGTCAAACACCATTTCTGACTTCTGAGCCCCTGGGCTGATTGATGTGGTGTACATGAACATTGCTGATTCATATAGTGCATTTTAAAACATATCTGCCATAGCTAAAAATGGCTAAAGCTCAATGATTATTTTGGAACTAACACACTAGAGATTTGCCTCAGATTGACCCCTTCTATCTCACATAAAGCCTGAACTGCCAGTTCTTGTGTACAACAAAGGAATTGTTAGCATTTTGCTTATGTAAAGTACCTCATTAAGTCATTAATGCTACAAAATTTCTATCAAAACAAGTTAAGTTCATGACAGAGGGGAAAAAGAGAACAAAGAGTCTTTTCTTCTCCTAAAATTTGCAAATGTTGCACATACCAGTGGATGATGGTAAAACTTGTTTCTTCCCATTTTAATTTCTTTTAAAGACTAGACACAATACTGTAAGCCTAAATCAAATGTGCATTTTCTATGACACTAGATAAATTATTTCCCTCCCAAGATAAAACACTGCAAAATACTATATATATATATTTATATTATTTTATATATTTAATGTTATAAAACCTTATGCAGATTAAGGTGGTTTTAGATCACAAACCACTGAAATGAAAACAGCAAAGCTAGAATGAACCCGTATGTAACAGAATGCAACTTCTTCCCCTGCTCATCACAGGCAATCTCAGTTTCTGAGAAAGCCCATTGTAAAGTAGCTTCTACTGGAAGAGATACCAATTACAGTGCAACATCATACAGCTGTCTTTCCCTTGACTATCTGTTGGTGCCGGACTAGCTCGTTTGCCTCAAAGGAAATTGTTGGAATAAGTACTCCTTTTGAATTCCAGAAACTACCTGATGGAAGGAGCAGGCTAATTTGTGGTCCTGATGATGTCTACAGATTTTTTTCTTTTTTGTGGTCTGCAGTTCAGCACTTTTTTAGAGATTACTAAGTAACTTAGTAAATAATAGTAAGTAACTACTTACTATCAGAACCTCTCCAAAATTTTCTAACTCTTCAAAATAACTCACTACAGCTTATAGCAGACAATTTATGTCATCTGCTTGTTCCTATTTTACCATTTTTTTTTCAGTGAAGCTGCTTCTAAGTTCTTTTCTATTCCTATATATCTTTCTTTATCTTCTTCGCTCCCAGAGATAGGTTCAAAACAGAAATCAATGTCCATTCACTGTTCATTGTCCTCTGGTTGTTTCATGTGTGACAACTAACTTAGTGCCCACAAGAGCTATATATATCAAGTTAGTTATGTGTGTAGTCATATTTTCTGACTTGACCTTGAAAAGTTTTCTAGAGCTTGCTACAGGTATCAGTGAACAAGATAATATGTATTTTCAGAGTACAATTCATACTAGATGAGTAAATTCACTGATATTCTCCTAGTAAAATTCCCAGGAAGAACAAAAAACATCTGCATAAGCCTCTCTCTTTTTTCTTCTTTCTTGCATGAAAATATTAATAGCACACCATCTTTGACTATTTTACAATACAAAGGATGTGACTAAATAAGGTATCTGCATTCCTGATATCGAAGCAGACTCTCAAAAAACACCTTCATTATAGAATCTTTATTAGAAATGAAGATTGTGTTTTATTTTTTTTTTTTTTTTAAGACTTCTAAAAGTGAGTGTTTTGTTCTGCTTTAGCATTCATAATGAGAGATTGAAGAAATGTAATATACACTGTGGACAAATTATCTGTTGATATAACTCCATTGTTATCATTCACACTCTTGCCTCTCCAAGTACCATATGCTGGAAGTTTGAGCGCCATACTACAACTGTAAAGAATGTACCATTTTTTTGCTATAATTATTTTTGTATCAGTTTGTTTTGCTTCTGTCTCACTGTGATATAACCAACTAACATAGTTTACTTGAACTGTTCTCTGCAGGAGTCTCTCTCTCTCTCTGTTCACAGTACAGAAGACTAGGATAACTCAGAGATGTTTCAATTTAAGCCATCTAAAGTGAAGAGAATTCATTGCTCAAATAGTTTGTTCTCAGGGGGATGAAAAACTTGTGGCAAAACCATTGCAGATCTTGTTAATCACATACAACTAAGTGATAAATACCACTGACTTCCACAAAGGAACTGGTATTGCCTATCTCTTTTCTTTATCACACCTATTTCTTTTCTTTTCTTTTCTTTTCTTTTCTTTTCTTTTCTTTTCTTTTCTTTTCTTTTCTTTTCTTTTCTTTTCTTTTTCTTCAGTCTAGTCATGCAAAAGAGTTCAAGCAGCAGTGATCCTGAAATTTGTAGTGGGTAGGAAAATATAAGACAGGTAGTCAATCAGGAACTTTTTTTTCCTGGACTGTCTTTGTAAGCAGTAAAATGACCTGTCTCATTGTGTAGTGCATATCTATATTTTGCCTAGGTATTTTACTTCTAATTTTCAGATGTGTACTAACTGAAAACGGTAGGGGCAGATTTTTATGTTGTTGTTTTTTGTTTTTTTTTTGTTCCCCCTCCCCCTCCCCCCCCCCAGTGGTTCGGGACTCATTCGGCAACTGTGAAGTGACAAATAATGCCAGTGAAGCTGAATAAGTGTTGTCCCAGGCTAAAGGTATTAGCAGGAAACCAAAAAGTCCCAATAGAAGCAAGTTGTAATAACCGAAGACAAAGGGTGATTACTATAGATAAGCCTTACCCTAGATAACAAGAACTTTGACAATGTGAATGCAAATTAGTTTAAATCAGTTTATCTATAAGATGAAGTAAGAGTGACGTAATACAAACACGCTTTTGAAAACTCTTTACATATATAGAGGTAGTGGATAATGGGAAGACATTATGTAAAGAGGTTAAAGAATACCTGTCAGTGGAGACTTTAAAGAGGTGGTCAGACATAAAGAAAAGTTTAAACACAGGATATTTACCTTTGGGGAACTCAACTGCTCAATGACCTTTTAAGAACACTTCATGTTTTATTTTATGTGGTGCTGTGATTCTACAGCACGTAAGACTCCATATTAAATGCTTATTTAAACAAAACAATACCTGTTTTTGTCTTGATTCAGGAAGAAAAAAATTGAAAAGTCAGAAATTTAATGAAATAAAATTAAAAAGAGATCAAAATACATTTTGTGTTCAATAAAAGTCTTTCACACAAAACTTTGTTAGAAATAAACTATGACAGTGAAGAAAACAAGAGCAAAGGCTTCAAACACATAAATATTCAACATACAATGAAAATGTCAATTGATATTACTTTGTGTGAAGACTTTTGTTTAATCAAATCAAAATATTTAAATTTATTTTACTAAAATGTTGTAAACCAGTCTTCATAATTAGCACAAACAAGATAATGAAGATCAAGAACCTGGAAAAGATTGACCAATAGATAATGCTTAGAAGATGAAATAATTTCTATTCGTAACTATTTTTTCACTCAAGAATTTTTATCCACCTTGTCATGAGACCTGTAAGTGAATGTGTGAAAACTTGCAGGCAGTAGTTAAATACATAATCAATCAGCATCTGTTCTGTCCTGCTTCTTCCTACAATATCATTCCACAAACGTCACTGTTTCTGATATACGAAACTTCCGCATCTGTACGACAGTACTAGAGATGACACAAAAAGCTTGAAGGCAGAAGGCATCAAAAAGCTTGCATCTTAAAAGAAGAAATACTATAATTTCAGTTATAATTGAAATTATCTGATTTTACTGATTAAAACTTTCATTTTACTTTGATTCAATTTTTTAAGAATAATATATATATATATATTTACACACACACAGTGACAAAAGAAGCAGGGCACACTGCTACACAGTACTTCCACCATTGAAGGAAAGACAATATTAAGGCTGTTTAAATACATACCCAGGGATTGTAGGTAAAATAATTTTATCATTGCAAAACAGTTAACATTTTTTTTAGCATATTAGATGAAACCACTGGTTCTTTATAAATTATATAACACATCACACTGATATTCAATATTATGTCATACTATATGTTGATTATGTCTCTATCATCTATAGTATAAAAAGATAAAGTGAATGAACTGGAGGCAAAGCCACTAGTTTCAATTCCATTTTAAGTAAGAACACAAGTTGAATGAACACTGAGAAAGAACTATTGATCACAGATCCATTTAATTCCAGTGTCATATCACCATATTTTCTTCTACCAATCTATGACAAAAATTGTAATATTCGCATGGGGGAAAAACAGAAAAAAAGTTTTTAGGAGAAAGAAACTGATGAGCCATTTCATATGTGGGAAGCTTATAAACACTTATAATCACTTATTCTTCATTTGCTATTTAAAAGAGACCGTAGAAACTCATGAAGTAACTGAGAAGCTATCTTAAAAAGGTAAAAGTAGACATAGTTGTACAGTATATGTTACTCAGGTAATCCAAATGCAATTAGGGTTTTTTTATGTGTGCAAAGAATTTCAATTTTATCAACTCAGTCACACAATTTTGTCTTCACTGAAATGCATTTCAACTAGAAGCAAAATGCCAGCAGTAGCTTAAATTTCCTTTTGTATAAGGTTAGGCAATGAAATATACTTCATTTTAATTTTCTTTCTGCTACACAAATAGATAGCAAACTGTCTTCCAGAACTACATTTTGTCTTGTATTTCTATGTACTGGTATATCAAGTACAAAGCTACTTCACTTGTATTTTTGGGGCCATGTGATTTTTAATCTGACCTTTTCTGTTAAAATATTGATTACAAAATACAAGACCTCTCATATGTGAATTTTCTTAACCAAAGTCAGATGTGTCAGTTCATAAAACTTGGATAGCATTATCTGAGATTTTCATTTTGTTTGGTTTGGTTTTCAAAGAACATAGCTTGATTTGCCTCCCCTCCCTCAAAAGTATTCGCCAATTTTACCTGTAAGCTTGTCTAAACTATCTTCTATTGCATTCCTTTATCTTAGAGCATTTGAAGACAACTTAACCATATTTGCTTTCTAAATATGTTTCAAACAGGCCTGATTTTTATTTTTTTTTTTTTTTAATTTTTATAAAAAAAAAAGATTCCCCACCCATATTTTNAGATTCCCCAACCATATTATTTGTTCAGAAAAATTAAATTTTATATTCAGGTTCACTGGAGGAACGAGGAATGCCATAACAGGTACTGGAAAGCTATACACTGAACAAAACTCTTGTGAAGGTACAGTAACAGTAAAGATTGTTGAAATAGGTCTGTGAGATTCAAAGACCTCCTCAGCTCTTGAGCCTGATCAAAAGGCCATTGAAAGTCAGCAAATGTCCATTTCTGTCGTCTAAACAGATTTTGAAACATACCTTCCAAGACCATCTGGAGATGTTAGTGTCATAACACCAGGGTTAACAGAAGCTGCTGCTATGTTGTTGTTGGTTTTTTTTT